>JAAAYG020088320.1:42111-75461 GCA_009936455.2 Tomocerus minor | reverse complement strand
ACAATAATTAATTTTCGAGTATTCTACATGTTAATGAATTTTTGCTTGCCATAAAATTAATTTTACAACCGGCCTGTGTTGGCTAAGCTATCGTTATAAACTGAATTGCTTTTAATAACTGTTTTTCTTCATTTAACGATAATAGTGGCTGGTAGAGAAACAAGGGTCTGGGGTCTGAAATTTGCATTTACTACTTTAACAAAAACATCTTGGGCACTATTATATCTGTAAGTATACCAAGGTAATTTGGAATTGGTGTTCGGAAATAATAGTGCCGACCACACCAAAGTAAATCATCATCACTGATTGTGCTACGTTCTAGGGCTAAGTGCAGAATTGCATAACCGTGACGAGTAACACCAACACGATGTCATAACGCAAAACAATAACGATCACTACTTTAGCTGTTGGTAGCATCAAGAAGCAAAGTATCATTGTACGATTACAATTACATTCCTATTACTTCCATTAACGTTATGTTTATCATCCTCTTTATTGCAACATCACTGGAATATGATAGTTACTGGTGTGGCCCCGTTATTAAGGCATAAATGAAGCAAGAAGTCTAGTTGTGATTCTCTACGAGAGTATCGTCCATGAAGATTAGGGGACCGAAGTGCTATGATGAGACAATAGTCTTAAATTAAATCTTGAGGGCGATTTAAGGCTTTTATTTCAAGCACCTTCTTCTAATTCACTCTTTATAATCAAGCTTGATCAATGCGCAATGTTGGGATGACCTTCTTACCTATGCTCTGTTAATCAATGTTAATTATATAGAGAAAAATGATGTACAGCATATAATATAGAGAGTAACGATGTGTTGTTCTTCCATAGCCAAAAAACAACTCCCTACTTGCACTCATCTCTACTCTATCGAAAGCATTATTATTAAGATCCAAATATGATATCAGTAAATTAAACTTTGACTTAACAGAGCAGGTAAGATGTTTTCAATTGTTAGTCTCAGCTCTCGACTGGAGCCGCTGCCATCAAAAATTAAAATCTGCTTCCTAAAACACAGAGATAAGTCAATTGGCCATTTCCACTTACTTACAGTGCCTATTCCAAGAAAATCCTCAAGACGCATTCCAAATCGTACAACGTTATGTCAGATCCCTCCAGCCGGGATCAAGAGCACTCTCCAGAAATAATACGACAATCTCAAGCCATTGTCGGCTCTTGTATCCAAAATGGGGCAGCCACATTACAAGTACCTGGTTTGGATATCCGGAGGATTTCTGTTGTTGGGCTTGGTGGAGATAGAAAGAAAAGCGTTGTTCTACCACAGGTTTCTGAAGGAGAAGAGGATGATGGGGATGAGGATATTCGCAGAGGAACAACAGCCTCGGAATACGCTCGAAAATGCAGTCTGTATTTGAGAGAGGCATTGCCTAAAATGGACAATTACAAAAATTTAGATCAAGGATCCAGACCTACCATCGAAGAACTTAGGAGTGAAGCTCTCTATCAAAAGGTTAACAGCGAAAAACTTTCATCACTAAAATTCAATTTACTTACGCGTGCGTAGCACACTTAGTTAAAAAATAACTTTTGTAATTAAGTTTGAAAATCTATTTGCAGATATATCATACTCTTGTTAATCCACACAAAATATTTTCAAAATTCTATAGGCAAGATGCAAGAGTGGATACTTATTACTTTATAATTAAATGAGTAACATAGTATGTACCTACCTATCAACTTTAATATATAGTCTACTTACGCAATTCAGGGAATTTCTATAATGAATTTTACGTCATGAATTGAGCATCATCAACATATTTAATTTATTAATACTGACATTCCTGTCTGTATTATTGTAAAATGTAGGGCAAATGTTCTTCTTTGGAAGAGCCTAAAGAGTCTGCAGTGAAATTCGGATGGATCGAAGGTGTGCTAGTTCGATGCTTGCTGAACATCTGGGGTGTCATGCTCTTCCTTCGTTTATCGTGGGTGACAGCTCAAGCTGGAATTGGTAAATATCGTAGCATTTGTTCAGGACAAGAACATAGGAAACTTTTGCAAAAGTTACTTGAGAAATACATAATGGAATACATTTTCAGGGCTAACCATCGTAATTATTTGCCTGTCTGCTCTACTCACTACTGTCACATCTCTGTCTATGTCTGCAATCAGCACAAACGGCCAAGTTAAAGGAGGTGGAATTTATTATATGGTCTCTAGAGCACTAGGGCCTGAATTCGGAGGTAATATTTTTTGTTGCACAACAAAAGGTTATAAATGAGAACACAATCCCTACTGAATTTAACGATTTACTTGACAGGAGCTGTAGGAGCCATATTTTCCTTTGCAAATGCAACTGCTGTGGCTATGCACACCGTTGGCTTTGCTGAATCTCTAAATGATCTGCTGAAATCTTTGAATGTAACTCACAATCAACTTATACCATAAACATCATCGACATTACTATTGGCATAAATTATATGTACCTATATAGTTGTCAGTTCCGACGTTCCGAGTTCTGACTTTGGGTTTTCTTGTAATATCTGCTGTATTGTGTCTTTGATAGGTGAAAATCTTTGACAATGGTCAAAACGACATTCGAATCGTTGGAGCCGTTGCTCTCATTGTCATGCAGTGTATCATTCTGATAGGAACAGAATGGGAATCCAAAGTAATGCTTTATTTTAATAAAAACATCAGTTCAAGTATATTATCGTCGATTTATTGCATTTAATAACATCTTTATGTTGGATTTAGGCACAAATTGTTCTCCTTTTCATTTTACTTGTGGCGATTGGGGACTTTCTTCTTGGGGCTTTTATAGGCCCAATGGATAGTGATGAAATTTCCAGAGGGTTTATAGGTTTGAATGGTGAGACATTATAGATACCTAACGAACTAAAACATTTCATTTTTAGAAGTAAAATGTTGTAATGACCTTGACCTGACCTGTCTATTTATCAGCTACCCTATTCTCGGAAAACTTTTCGCCCAACTATCGCATGTCTGAATCCGGAGTTATGCATTCCTTCTTCAGTATCTTTGGTATATTTTTCCCTGCTGCAACTGGAATTGCTGCTGGAGCTAACATTTCAGGAGACTTAAAAGTAATATATAGTTTCAAGAGATTTATTTTATTTTTGCAAATTGTACATATATAGATAAAATTAAATATATTTTTTTCAGCCCGGAACAAACATATCTAATGATAATATTATTCTTTCTTTCTTATAAGGATCCTTCTCAATCCATTCCAAAAGGAACTCTTCTTGCTATTTTCCTGACAACGCTTTCTTACATCGTTTTCGCCCTTCTGGCTGGAGCAGCTACAGTGCGTGATGCAACTGGACCGATTGGTAACATGACGGATGAGCTGGTAGAAACTTGGGAATTCCTTAATTGCTCAGGACTAGAGCAAGGAAGTTGTAAATGGGGAAGTCAGAACAGTTTTCAGGTTGAGAACCTAATTATTAGTTCAGTTATTGAGTTGCACGAAATTCTGAGGAAGAAATTAATGTTTTCGTGTGTAGATAATGGAATTGATGTCAATTTTTGGTCCGATAATCTACGCGGGATGCTTTGCCGCAACTCTTTCCTCAGCCCTGGCGTGTTTAGTATCAGCTCCGAAAGTTTTTCAAGCCTTATGCAAAGACAATCTCTTTCCAGGCACGAAAGTGTTATCGAAGGGATTCAGGAAAAACAACGATCCATTTTACTGTTATGCTGTTGCATTCACTGTAGCATTAGGTTTCATTTTAATTGGTAATTTCTAAACTAATTATTTCGATTTTCACTCTTTGTTCTTTGTAATCTAAAGATTTCCTTTGGTTGTTAAAAGCGGACCTAAACGCGATTGCTCCTTTGATATCAAATTTCTTCATGGCCACATATACCGTGGTATAAAATGTTTTTCTGCCTAACTTTTATAATAATTATTTTCTCATTGAAGAATTAATTAATTAAGTGCAACTGTTTTAAGGTGAACTTTTGCGTAATCCATGCAGAAACTGTTAAGCCTCTTGGCTGGAGGCCAGGATTCAAGGTTAGCAATTATTTGCACAGAGTTTATTAGGACTGAGTCCTATAAAAGGAAGATTTAATTGCAATAATGCTAATTAAAATTTAATTAATTTGGATGATAGTACTACAGCAGGTGGACGGCTCTGCTAGGATTAATATTAAGCGTGGCAATAATGTTTTTAATGTCTTGGATAACAGCATTAATTACATTTGGGATCATGGCAGTGCTTGTATTTCTTCTCAATTACAAAAAACCTGGTAAATTAAAAATTCCGGAGAAACATGCCAAGAAAGACTCGTATATTTCTCCATATTTTCATCAATTTAATTTTCATTAGAGGTTAATTGGGGATCCTCGGCTCAAGCACAAGCATTTAATACAGCTTTAACTTCCGTCCAAGTTCTTGGTAATACTAAAGATCATGTGAAAACTTACCGACCGCAAATTCTTATTCTAAGTGGGAGTCCTTCTGACAGACCTACACTGTTAGACTTTTGCAATCTCATGACGAAAAATAACTCTATTATGATCTGTGGCCATATAATTCAAGTAAGGATACCAGAAATCCAATAAACTTTTTATTTAATTAAACTTTACCTTTTACTACTTGAGCGTACTTCAATTTTCTATCCTCAGCAAAGGCAACCATACAAAGTAAGAGAATATTTGCAAGAGAAATCCAATAATTCCTTACGAGCCAGGAAGATCAAAGGATTTTACGTCCTGGTAGATGACGTAGACTTTGAAGAAGGAGCAAGGTGTCTCATGCAATCTACTGGAATAGGAAAACTCCGTCCCAATGTTGTTCTCATGGGCTACAAATCCGATTGGACGACTTGCAATACGGAGGATCTGAAAGCTTACTTCAGAGTATTACAGTAAGGAAGATGTGTACAGTGCTTTTTATGGCTACACAAATCAATATCATCATCAATGATCATGTCGTTAATTAAATATATGCTTTTAAATTAATAGTGACATCTTAGATAATCATTTAGGATTGGCAATTTTGAGAGTCCGTGAAGGCCTTGATTACTCTAACATTTTAGCCGAAGATTGGGAAATAGCCGATAATAACACTACTACCACAGCGAATATTGACTCGTCCATTAGTTTCCAAAGCTGTAAGTGCAATAAAAGTAGAAACATTTGTGTATTTTGTTGTTTTCCTCGAAGAAAATCTTTTTTTCTTGCAAATTTTTATTAGCATTGGAATTCGATTCGTGGACATCGACGGAGATTAAATGCAATGAAGGTCATATAAATCCTACTTTCCAAATGGACATAGAAAATGGATTGGAAAAGCCAATGAAAAGGAAATGCAAGCGTAACAAGAACGTAGATTTTAATTTACGTGGCCCTGGAGGTGCAATTCTATCTAGAGCAATTGTAAACAACCTGATGCAATTTCAAATGAAACAACGGAAAGGTACCATTGACATTTGGTGGATTTACGACGATGGAGGACTGACAATGTTACTGCCTCATATAATCAGTACGCGCAGTACATTTTCCGGCTGCAATATTCGCGTTTTTGTTTTAGCAGATAGACAACAAGATCTGGAAAAGGAGCAAGAAGCGTAAGTTGATTTTTGAATAGCAAAATCCTTTTGATAATTTGGGAGTACTGACTACAGACTGTTTTATCAGGTTGGAGAGCATGCTGAGCAAGTTTAGAATCAAATTCTCTGATATAACTGTCATTACTGGGATTACTGACAAAGCCCATGAGAAATCAAAAAAGTTATTTTCGACTTTAGTCGAAGAATATCGACAAACGAATAAAAATAATCCTGATGATGGTAAGTTATATCCCTGCATCCCGTCTTAACGATAATTCATGACACAATTCTGACTGACTCTTTACAATTCTTGTGTTTCTGGTAATAATACTAACTATTCATGGTTAACTATACCAGAAATGCAAATCGACGATTCAGAGCTGAAAATGAAAAAGGAAAGCACAAATCGTCATTTACGACTTCGGGAATTACTTTTGGATCACTCCCGAATGGCGTGTTTGATCGTAATGACATTGCCCATTCCGAGACGTGGCGGCGTTTCAGCTCCTCTCTATTTAGCCTGGTTGGAATGTTTAACCAGGGACATGCCTCCTTTTCTTCTCGTCAGAGGAAACCAAGCATCCGTCCTCACTTATGAATCTTAAATAAGTACATTTTTTTAGAAAAATTAAGAAACTATCATGACCCTTCGTAGAATTTACAGTTTAATTTTCACATGAAAATACCAGAATATTGTACACGTAAAGTTTTCGGATTATTAACTATTAATAATGTAGTAATGTAGAAAGATAAATAGTGTCTTGTACGAACTAGGCAGATCGGTACCATCAACTATTTATAAACCTGCATGCGCAAGCACGATAATAATCTGTAAATAATTAAGCGAAATAAAATTGTTAGAAATCTATGTCAGTTCATTCAACTTCATTCGTCCCAGCAGTCTTTTAATATTCTAAATACTGCCTTTTTTTAAGTAAAATTAAGTCTATTCTTTTAATCTACTTCATAATTAATTGGACGACTCATTATGCAGCCGACTTAAACTGAAATTGGTGCACGAAGACTTGTCTACTTTTATCCTCTTTGGTATGTCCTTTAAGATGTCGGAACATAATATATCCCTGAGCAGTAACGAATTGAAATATTCTTTTGTACTCCTTGCTCGTGGCTTCAACATCAATTACAATCACCTAGTCAGACATATTAATTAATTGATCAATTAAGATATTGTATAGTCTTCAAGAATTCGAATATGCAATTCGACATAAATGGAAAATCAGATTACCTTAATGAAAATTGAAAAATTAAATGGCAGAGTTTTCAAAATCGCTAATCCAGTAGCGGCATCATCCAATCTTAGACTTAAAAGATCGATAGAATTGATATTCAAAGTTAGTAGTATTGAATACAATGGGAAACACTGAGCAAGAAATGTAGATTCAGCCTTCTTGTCAAAACGTAACGAACTATCTGTTTTATTCGGAGGTTGATGAATGGGGGATCTCCCATATTTCTCCTATAGAAAATTATATTCGTTTAAGTTGTAACATGAACACTCAAAACTAATATGGGCTTTTATATAATATTATGTGTACCAATTCAGGATAATTATGAACAGATAAACATGCATTTGAGATCCAACAGTAGCGACCCATTTCTTTCAGTAACTTTACATATTTAGGATCGTGTTCTATCAGGAGACCTGTCCAACTGTAAAGCTTTTCAAGGAGTATTGTTTGAGAATCCAGAATTCCATCCCTCGCAGGGTACTCCACAAAAAATCCGTCGGTCTAATTACATCAGTCATATGTATATGTTTGCAATTTTAATTTTATTCTTTGTAATTCTGATTATAGTTCATTAAATAATTTCTTAAGTTATGTTGATTAATTGAATCTGAAGCAGATATTAAAATCGCAGGATGGTATATATAGGCTTATAGTATATAAGCTTCCTATTACCTGGTTTTTCGTTAGCTTTAAAACGTAGTCGGTTATTTTGCTCGCGTCTGAATTCATATATGCTTCCGACAAAACCTTCAAATCTTCAGTCTTCCTAGAAGGCGGCCGAGATTGCAAAAACATTTTCGTAATGTGATTAATAATGCGAGGATCATTCTGTGGAAGTCGTAACGATCCAGCTCTGAGATTTAACTCTGTAAAACTTGGAGATTTTAACTTTACTGGAGCTTGTAGAACGTAATTGCAGGTGAGAATAAATACTACACAAACAATAACAAACAGCGCGGCTAACTTTTCCAATGTTATTGAATTTCTCATCCAGAATCGAATGTTGGACAAAATATTCTTTTTCAATCTCACTAGTTTTCTTCTCAAGGCCATTATAATGGCTATAATATTATAACAACGTAGATTCTAAGAATGCAGTCTTACAAAAAAATTCTTTCTTCTATTCGCTGTTGATTTCACAGACGAAGGACTATTGCTAGTATTTATTATAAATTCTTCGGAGTCCGTTTAGATGCAGCTATTCATATAATATTCGAATCATTACGAAAACTATAAATACGACAATCCTAGGTAGAACGTGTATACTGTATACTTTAGAGGATCATTAAAATATGAACTCTGTTGACTTATTTCCAAACAGAAATGCTTTTAGTGTAGTCGAAGTCTAAAAGCATTCCTCGAATCACAAAGGTTGAAGATTTCCTACAGCTTCAGTTTCATGCTTATTTGCGGCGTAATCATAAACACGGAAATCGTAATTTTGTCTCTATTGTGCAATTCAGCGACGGAGCTGAGTCCTAAAAGGTAATTTTATAGCCTGTCTATCTGACAGTGAAAATCATCATACTAAATGACATTTTTGACTTGATAAAATTATTGACACAAGCGAATACAATTTTCTATGTAGACAGAAAAGATAAAAGTACTGAAAATCATTTTAGCTTGAGAGCGAAATTATAAAATTTTTGGCCCACCATGTGCAAATATTATGGCACTATCGTGGGGACTGAAAATAGTTTCATTCATCCAGTTTGCGAGTTTTCCTGAACTATACATCGAAATTGGCGTGAAGAAACTATAAATATTTGTTTACTCGATAATATTAAAAAAGCATGTTTGAGTGCAGTTTCATTTTCATAGTCAAACTAATATTATTATTTGGACTTCAAATGCAATTAGGCAATGTGCCATAATAAAATTATCATTTTCTACTTTCTGAAAAGTTAAAAACAAAATTCAGCTCCAGCTATGAAAATTCCAACTACATCTGAAATGAAAAGCAATGAGCTTTATGGTAATGTCATAGAATGTCATAGTCATAATTATATTATATTAAATGACATCACTTTAGTATCCCCATACTTTCTATAATACAACTCATTAGTTATTACAAGTAAGTATATATATATACTTACAATCACATAGTCGTACGCAGTACGCAACTCTGTAGAAATATGAGCATACAAATCATACAAAAGTGAAGTGAATTATACCAAATACATCATTGAAAAATGACATTGTCAACAACAAAATATTTTATGGACTACTATGGCTTTCATGCAGAAAGTTGTCAATTTATTTAACACTTCAAATGGACAGCTTACATCTTGCATTTGATGTCCTATAATAGATTTAACAGTACTCTACAACCTAAAGGTTACCATATTTTAGCATCCGATTTTTACTAATATTCGCTACATACTGATATTTTTTTATTCTCAATGCAGTATGCAGTATAAACTTATAAACACAATGCGCGATGGATACATGGAACTGCTTCCACATTTAAACATAAATAGAGCATACCATAAGAACATTATGCATTTATTTATGTTATAATACTTATAAAACCACCAAGATGAAAGTACATATACATAGTAATATTAGTAATATGCACATATGTATTAGGTATGAACGTACGTACATGTAGTACGTAGGTGTATGTTAGTATCAATAAATGGAGCTTCTTTTTAATTTTCTATACATGTAAAATAATATTTGTACCTCGAATTCGGATTAAAAATGATCCATGTCTCTGTCGCATACAATTGTATGCTGTGACTGTACCCACTACGCCTACGATGCGATATTATTATCATGAATAAGAACTTGAGAACCCCATGCAGTAGAAACGACCAACCGTATCAAGTACATGTTATCAAATGAGCATACAAATACAAACCCAGATAAAGATGCACACAATGAACATATACTAATGAACGAAAGCTCCCTTTATCTAGGTTTACAAATGGTTGCTGTGCTCAGTTATTTGACACAATTTCATTCGAATGAAATTGCATAGATAAATGTGGAATATTCGAAGTCATTTTTGAAAAGATATATCTCATAATGAAAACTGCGGCTATTCGTGTAGCACCAAAATTATTGCGTAGTTGTAGGGACAAGTCTCCTGGTTTAACTCAATCAAGAAGATATTTTGAGATTTCACCAGGAGCAGTTTATGAACCGAATCTTTTGGTGAATAGTGGTTTTGAGGACATTCCTGTAGTTGAAGGATTGACTATACCGGAATTAATCAGAGAAAACGTTGGCGGATGGGGACATTTAACAGCTTTTGTACTCATTTTTTCATTCTCTCTCTTGTTTATCTTGCAAAAGATCCTTTTAAATTTAATACTAAATCCATATTATTTTAGGAACATCTGTGTATACTTTTAGTTGACTAATTAGGAAAGTCAACCAAACTATGTGATGAAAATCATGCAAGATAATTCAAAATTCTGTAGCAAACCATGTAGCAGATAGTTATTTATTGCAGCTAGACTTAATTCCCACAATATATTATGTGAACTTTGCCTTTAATGAGCTATACGTTTTACTATTATTATTAACCTATATATACCTATCATGTAATGCTGTTAACATCAAGTATGTCTGAACATCAATTGGAATTCATTTCTCCGTATGCAGGAAGCGTACAAATTGAGTTTATTAATTAAAGTTTGTTTTGTGATCTCGCATCAAGGAATGTGCTACCACTGGAGTGAAATACTCTCACGATGAAATTCTCCGAAATGCAGAAGGCTTCGCCGCAGCACTCATTCAGTCTGGGTTTAAAAGGGGGGACGTCATCAGTGTTATCTTACCTAATTGTCCAGAATATCCCTCTGTTAACTTTGGCATTTGGAACGCTGGGTAATTTCGAGCTTTTGCATAGCATCATTTTAGATGTAACATAATTTACTGTTGACATGCGCTCGTATAAAATATTTTCACTTGTAGGTTAATTGTGTCCCCTGTAAATCCCGCTTACACAAAAGGTACTATTACAGTTTTCAAAAGACATATAATTATTATGTGTGTAGAAAAGCCATGTATCTGTCATATTAAATCCATTACAAAATGCAAAATCATGAAAATTTATGTAAATATTTTGGACAGTAATATCAGAAATTATGTTAAATGTGAATGTTCAATTTCAAAAGAGTGCTTGATATTCTGACTTATTTACTAAATGACAGATGAAATTGCACGTCAACTTGTCAACTCTGAAGCAAAATGCGTAATCACATCTCCAGAGGTTCTTCAGACAGTCCGTTTGGCAATAGAATCTAATTCAAGCATAAAATCGATAATAATTGTTGGGGAGCCTCGCGAAGGATGCCACACTTTTAAAGAAATGATTAAGGCTGACACGTTTTCAGTAGAGCTTTTTAAAGGCTCCCAAGTTGACACTAAGGAAGAAATTGCTTTTCTACCATACTCAAGTGGAACAACAGGTATACATCCATTTGTAGACATCGCTGAATCATTCCATGTGGTTGATGCTCGTTGAGAATTTATGAACAGTTGGTAAAATTATAGGGATACTATTTATTTTCAGGTCTTCCTAAGGGTGTAATGATAACTCATTCTAATTTGACGACAAATCTACTGCAAGTAGATCCTAAATTTGGGATTTCAATAATTCGAAAATACACAAAAGAAGGAGGTCAAGCTAGGCATGTTGGAGTACTTCCGTTTTATCACAGTTATGGGTTGTCAAGTTTAATGCATGTGGGAATGTTCATGGGAGCTCACACATTATGTGTCCGAAAATTCGAGCATCCCGTTTTCCTTAAAGCCATACGACAACACAGAGTATAATATAATGAAATGTTTCTTTGTCTTCTTTGAAGGAAATGATAATAGGACGACATTAATTATGAAAATGTGTTTGAGCATAGCCAACAGCATTACATTTGGTTCCACCTTTGATCTCTGGGCTTGTACAAACGCCGGATTTCGGTAGGAATGACCTGGAGGATTGTGACGTTGTTAAAGGAGCCGCTGCGCCAATTGGGGCAACTCTGATAACGAAAATGTTGGAAAAGGCTGGTAAATATATTTTCTTCCAAGAAGGGTTCGGTAAGTAATGCAATCCTTTACAATAATTGACTATATATATATATAGATCATTTTTATTTTAAAAAGCAGAATGAAAATTCAATTTTCAATCAGGAATGACTGAACTGTCGCCCACATGTTTTTCTCTGCACCCGAAGACCAAGAATACGAAAATTGGATCTTGTGGCACTCCCCTCCCCAGTACTTTAGCCAAAGTCATTGATGTTGCAACTGGAAGGACATTAGGGAGAAATGAAAACGGAGAAATTTTGGTTAAAGGACCACAAGTTATGAAAGGATATTTGAAGAATGTAGAAGCAACAAGAAATACAATCGATAAGGATGGATGGCTGCACACTGGAGATGTTGGCTATTTCGACGAAGACGACTGCTGCTTCATCGTCGACAGAATAAAAGAACTGATCAAAGTAAAGGGAATGCAAGTTGCCCCAAGCGAGCTAGAAGATTTGATTCGGGAAATTCCGGGCGTGCAAGATGTGGCTGTGATTGGAGTGCCTGCTGGAGAATCTTCTACAGCTGGAGAACTCCCTAGAGCCTACGTTGTCCGAAAGTCAAATCAACTGACAGAAGATGCACTCAACAACTACTTGAAAGATAGAGTCACGCATTACAAGCAATTAAAAGGGGGCATTGAGTGGGTGGATAGCATCCCGAAAGCCACTTCAGGAAAAATTTTAAGGAGAGAGCTCCTGAAACATTACAAGGAACAGCGTGGAATAAATTAAGCCTCTCTGCATCTGTAATCTCCATTTGTCTTGTCAGGATTTCAGGATATGTCTTGAATACTTTATGCCTGTACACACATTCATTCGATCAATATTCTTTTACACGTGTAAATAAAACATGTTTTCTTTAGCAGAACAACCTCTTCTGTCTTTGCGCAATAGAAATTGCTTTCTCATAATATATATCATCATAGTACATACAGATGTATTATGCATTGATTTATTAATTTCATATGTGAACATTGAACACACAAGGCAAAAGGCAATGCAATACTTGTATTTGATATAGGAAAATCGAACAAGTGCTTTTCCAACGAAAATACAAATAGACTGAAACGAAAAATAGATTCCTTTGAAAATCAGTTTTTATTTACAGAAGTTGTTTTGGTCCTTAAATAGTACAGATGCCACAGATATTCCTTGAAAGAAAGAAAGACAAGTAAATCGAGAAGAGAAGGGAAAAATGAGTTTAAGCTTAAATAAATAGAAAAGAAAGGAAAAGAGAAAATTGGAAGTAAACAAGTAGAGAAGGAGAAAATAAAAGAAAGAAGTGTTTATGAAGCAACGGGAGTTGGATTTGCAGGTTTCTTATTGAACATTTGACCGACTTGATCTTGAATTGTTTGGAACTCATTGCTAACTGCTCCCGTAGCTGTATTAAAGGCGTTTGAGACAGAGGTTGCTGATGGGAGATTAGCGGCTATTTCCGACGGAGACAAATGTGGTAAAATTTCTTTTCCAATTTCAAACAAATCATCTACAGGAGATTCAGGAGAAGTTAAAAAGAAAATCAATTTGACGATTGCAAGAGGGTTTCCCGATGCTGCAGCTGTTGCCAGACCAGCCAATTTTCCCACACCTTGAAGTGTCTCAACATTTTTCTCCGTCACCAAACTGGCCATGGCTGGTGGCAAGATGTTTTGTAGTGCGGTAAGGTTCACAGGTTTCTGTTCGCAATTACTACTACTACTGGAGCCGGACAAAGATGCAGCAAGAGCAGCCGCGCTAGCGATTCCAGATGAAACAGATGAAACTCCTGAAGATACAGAGGAAAGTAATCCTTTTTCTTTAGGAGCAACCTGTTTATTATTATTTTTAGCAAACAGAAAATCAAATTATTGATACTTGGATTAGGTAACATTAGAATTTAGATCTGAATTTCAGATGTTACGTACTGCAGCAGAAGAAACTGCCACAAATGCAGCAACAATCAAAATGTACTTCATGATTTCCTCTTAAATTTTTTCCTGAAACAAGTCCGTTGTTCAACCGAAATGATATGATTGACTTTGAATTTTGAAATCTGATTTTATATAAGTTTTCTAATGAAATATGTTCCTTTTATCCTTTTCTGAATGGTTCCATTTGAATAGTCAACAAAAATTGACATTTGCATATAGTGAACGAATGTTATTAGAGACATGGAAATTATTAGTTTGGAGTTATGCAACCAGCATTTGCTTTTTGCTTTCATGTAAATCTTTTCAGCAACTGGACACAAAAGGCTCAGTTAGAGCATGATAATGCTTTGTGCAGTGAACTTTATTTGATTTTTAAAACAAACAACTGCCTGGTGTAACCTTGAAGAGTGATTGGATAAAAGCATCAGAAAACTACAAAGTTGGTGGTTTAGCAGAAAATGGTCCAAAGTTTGAAGCGTTTGCTGCCAACTTGGGGTTCGCATTTATTTCCAGTACAATACGCCTATATAAAGTTACTGAATACGTTGACTGAAAGTAAATCCCGCAATGTCTAATGATTCTGAATTCTATATAGGAAATGACACTTGTAACTCAATTCCTGAATATGCCTAGTAAACTGCTTTGTGTATAAGGACAGTGTTTAATGGTTAATAGCATCTGGTCTCAGTTTACACTTTATTCTTCTTTTTCAAGTTTTCCTATGACTAATGATGCACGTATTGAGTTACCGTATGTGCAGAAAAAGATCCATTCCTCTTCCTACATTCAACTTATAACTATAACAAAGGCCATCCACACATCTGTTTAAATTGTATACATACAATAATCTAGCAAATATCACAGATTTACAATGAAACTCATTTGCATCCAGGCTATTTTCAATTCGAGCTGGGGGTGTTCCTTAAAGTTGTATCTAAAGCCAGATTAAATTGTAGCAGCACAATCAAATAAGTAATTGTGGTAGCTATTACCTGAAATACAGAAATAGGATGAGAGATAACACACAAGTATAAATCCGCAAGCACGCTTGATGGTTTGTTAACTTGATTGATTATACATCAACTAAGAGTCAAAGGTTGATTTGATTTGCTTACCGTAGCTATTAAACCTCGATCTACGATAAAGAAACCACATGCATTCAGTTTCCAGTTCCAACGCTCAATGTGCCGTAACAGTCTCAAGAGCTATATACAACCATTTCATAGTCAATTATTTACGTGGTCAACAAGTAACAGTGTAATGCAGTAGTAGTAGTGAGATTGAGAAAGGCCGTGATCCGTGGCAGTTAAAGCTATAATAAGAACTACTCGAAGACACTCGTAGTGCACTTACCTAAATGAAATTACCCGACTAAAAACTACTTTCCCTGTACCTTTGGGCTATGACCTATCATCACATGCTATAAATAAACGGAGATGTCTAGAAACTCCGATTTTCTTATTTTATTTACCTACTACTTAAAGAAAATAATATAGATAGATTCTCGGAAAGAAATCTTAAGAACAGCAAATAAAATGCTTAGAATGCTTTCTCATACTACGTTTCACAGGATCTATTGTCTTACTACGAATGTAAAGGTAATGGAGATGTTGCGAGTAATTAAATTGAAAAGAGAAAATAATTTGAAAAAATTTATTACGCAATATTGCTCTTCCACGTTGTTTGAAAGATCCATTTGCAATTCTGAGAGCTTTTGGGTAGTTTCCAAAACCTTGAAATGACAAAAGAAAATTGGTTACAAAGAGAGCGTGATGTTTCCATGCGTAAATATTTGAAATGTTTACATTAGTGTTGAGAGTGTGTCCAACTTCTGACAGAGTGAAAGTTCTGATGAGACATGCAACAGCGAAAATGACGGCCAGACTCGTTTGGATTTGGAAAAAACCAAAGGTAGTTGTATTGACTAAATCATAGAAGTGTATGGTTAGGACAAAGGTGTGCATGATGACAAAAACTACAATACAAGGACCTGAAACACTGTTGTAAATCTTGAATAACTTGTCTAACTCTTTCCATCGTTCTTGAAAAGTTTTGCTCAAAGAAAAGGGTAATGGTATAGCAAAGTTTTCCTTACATGGGCTACCATCATGTTTCAATTTTCCTTTGTTTTCAATAAAAGTTTTAATGACAAAGGGAGAAGCTGGCAATTTATACAAAATTCCATGATGTTTAATTGAATCCGAAACATCGTTGTAAAATCGTAAGTAGTTTTCCGAAATATGATGTGCAAAATAAATGATAAAAGAATATGCAAAACAGTTTGGGATAATAAGCAGGAAGCTATTAAAAACCAGAAAACCTAGACGTAGTTTCGCATAGCCCTGAGGAATTAAGATCATATTAAGTGATGATATACATCCTAAATAATATCTGTCAAAAAGACCATAAATATACACAGTAAATTCCATTGCAAAAGAACCCAAGATTAGTACGAAGTGAAGATAGTATGTAAATGTGAAATAGGAATTTTCTTTCGGGTGAATGTTGACAGGAGGATGAATTGGTAAATCCGGTTGAAAATGGGAATGGAAAATAACATTATGATATTTATTTCGATATAGTGAAGCACAATTAATCATTTGAACGATGTGTTTGGATTTTAAGATGCAAATGAAGCGGATTATGATCCCTAATGATACCACAGCACTAACAAAACCATGATTCGAAATTTTCTCGATGACTTTCCCTCCCAAGTATCCATATCCATATAAATAGTCTGAAGCAATCACAAGTGATATGATTTGCAAAAATATGCAGTATAATAGAGGCCAATTTTTGGGCCAGTTGAAACGAACTTTATTTCCATCTGTAGAAAACACGTTGTTTGCAGCAAACGTTCCACATAGCCAACTTGGAATCGTGAAAAATCGAAAATGCTTATAAAAATCCATTTTTTGCGACTGTTTTATGCTGTAAATTCTAAAAATCCAGTGTCTATGCAATGGCAGCTATTGAGTAACTACAAAACTACTATTGCTGTTACTACATAGCATTTTTTCTACGAACGATTTAATGTCTAATAATAATTAGTCAATCCGCATTTTAGGCGACAGAACCACTTATCTATCCAATAAATTATTACTAATGTCTGTGTAGTAAATGACTGCACAATATCAACTTTTTATGGATTACTAATGGCAGTATCAATACAATTAGTTAAATAAACCAGGAGTCAAAATTTTAGCTTGCTGAATACATAATAGTATTATGTTCGTTACTATATATCACTAAAAGATACTAGATAATAGTATGATGGCATGCTATTTGTTAGACAATTACGATTAAGCTGTATCAACTAGTAATTTCCGCAACACATATAACATTATGAAAATGAATTATCTTTCAACATATTTGAAATGTGTAATTTTAGCCTATATAAAAAAAAATATGTCGAGAAATATTATTGTCCTAATTCAAATGAATAATGTCATGAGCAAGAGTTGCTATTATGTGTATAGGTAGTTTCCTATACGAACTGTTTGTTTGTTTAGTGTGAAACACTAGAGTGAGTGCCAACATGGAAGATGCAGTAGAACAGCATTTTATGCAACGTGTCCTTTTTGTTGTATTATGCAATACGCTGCTGTAATTAGAGAAGTTCGTTTTATAAGCTGAACCCGATGATGTTGCACCACTATTGATTGAATTTGTCCTTAAAATAGTTGATGATATTGTGCAATGGAACTTAATTTGCTAATAGGTTCCATACGTTGTTGTGCTGATTTCGGCTAATTTAATTTGTATGCATCTAAATTGTAACATAATTGTATTTATTTAACTTAATGAAAGTCAGTCAACAAAGCGAGAGTATTATAGTCTTGGTTGGAATTGCGCATAATGTAATAACTTTGCATAGATATGATTGATATTAACATAGATATTAAGGATAGAAGTTTCCAGATGAGACAAACAATTGCTCTAAGTTAACGATGTTGCTATTTAGGCTAGAGCCACAAATATGGTGATATATATAAACAGTGCAGCAGTGGTGGAAATGAATGCGTTCCAGTTAGATCATGTACAGAGACGACTGTGGAATGTTTCAAAGTTCCTCTCGTTGAGCTCTCGCCTTTCTTTCTCTTTGCATTTCTCGCATTTGGGGCAATTCATCCCAGAACTTCATTCGGGAAGAAAAGGGAGTAACGCCCATTTTACTATCCTCATCAATTATGTACCATTGCGGCTCTTTATCACTGTCAACGTCTTCTTTACGCATTGCTTCCCAATTTGTTTTCTTCTCTCCTGATGTTAGTGGGGCACTACGAAATAAAAACATCACTCTCTAATTAACTGCCCTATTTTACAACCCTATTTGCTGTCATTGCATTATTGCAATAATTAATATGTACCTACCCAGTTTTAGCAAAGCTCGTCCACAGCTCCAGTAAATTTTCAGACATGCTGAGCATTTTTTTGTCACCATCTGGAGCAATCTCTGGTGGCTTGTACCAAAATAACGTCATATTGAATAGATATCCAAGGTCATCCATATGAGTACCTACATTGAAAAGAAATTCAATTAGTTCAAAGTAAAATCAGGTTTGAAAAAACGAAGAAATCCAAACCTCTGTACTCTGTTCCTCCACCAAAGAAGTCCGTAAAGCTAAAATTCCCTTTGTAAGAGAAGAAATAGGGATAAACAGTGATTCCCAGTTTTGTTGCTAATTTTGCAGCTTTCCAAACTCCGTGGTTGAACATCCTGTCGGAATACATAGCGATAAATTCCTGTGCAGTCTCTTTGCCAATCTTTTCTTCTCTAAAGTAGAACTGGTGTATTTCATTGCCCACTGTTGCCCAATCCCTCTTTTTGACAGTATCTTCGTAGCAGAGTGCTATTGGGTACACTGCGTCTCGGTTTTCATTGAGACCGTCTTTTACTTTCATTCCGATCGGGTTCTGGTCATTCAAAGCCGCTGTCGTACAAAACGGAGTAAATAAATAAGTTAAAGTGTACATGACTTCATGAAAACTGCGAAAAATCTTTATAAATAACTTTCTATATACCCCACATCTGCTGAATTTGTACATATACATAGAAGAACCTGCGATTGACACGCAACGCTATGCTTTGTAAACAGTGAAATTGCAATATTAAAGAGTACAGTATACAAAGTAAAGGTTACCTCCCATTAAAGCTAAGCCTTCGTCTGCACAAAGGCCAATAATCCAGGGGACATTAAGATTCAGTTTGTGTTTCAATTTCTCATCTGTCAGAAGTTGGTATGGTGTCTCCGATAGAAATACTGGGATGACACTTTCAACTTCGGCTGAAACCTTCTCTACGGTTGGGCCAAAGGGGCACGGAGGTTCACCACTTATTAATTTCTGCACTCAAAGTTGAAATAATGGATTAGTACTTTGTTAGAATCATCCACATCCATATTGCCAAAAAGCACAAACAAAAATAACCTTTAAAGGCAAACATAATATTATTAGATCCATGCAAGGCCAGGAGCCACCGCTTACAAGCATAATAACCTTTTCAAACTACTACTATTACTGGTTGGTTTTAACGGTTCATCAGAGAGCCACATCTACACAAGTTGCACATATTATAGTACTCATGTTTGGTTTGACTATAATATTAATAATACAGCCAAAACTACTGCAGCTTTATATATTTGAGCAACAACTTGCAACAAAGTTGGAAAGAGAACTTTATTTCTGGTAGGTACAGTGATGTATTGTATTTATCCGGTAGAATGGGAATCAATTTAGTTTAAAGTACCTGGAAATGCTTTTGAGCGTCAACAATTTCTTTGGTAGTTTTTTTCTTCAAACAACCTTTAAAATCTTCAGATCCCTTCTTCCCCTCTTCGAAAGGACAGTGTAGTACTTCTGCAAGTTTTCTCACATTTTCTATCGGCTTCCTTTGCAATGCCCAAGGGTTCAATGCAGAACCACTTTGTAATATAGCTCTTGTGAATAGATTGCGACTCATGGGAGATATCAAGTGATAGTTAACAGCGGCGGCACCGGCACTCTCTCCGAAGATCGTTACTTGTTCGGCATCTCCTCCGAAATTGCCAATATTTTTCTGAATCCACTTCAGAGATTGAACCTGATCCTTCAGTCCGAAGTTTCCTTGAATCACCTCATTTTCTGTACTTAGAAAACCTACAAATACACAACAGTTAGTTATAACTACCTTGGACTTACTAACTTTTTACAATTAATACTATTTTAAATTACATAATGAGAAAACTACCCTGAAGGTGCCATAAAAATCGACAAATGAGAGAGTAAAAAGAAAATACTAAACACCAACCTAAAATTCCCACACGATAGTTTACAGTGACTAAAACAATATCGTGGTCCATGAAATATTTCGCTCCGTATCCGAAGGAATCTCCCTGTAAATGGTGATAAACATTTTACATGGGTTGAATAAGACTTTCATGTATTTTATGCTTAGAAAAAAATTAGGAATTGCACAATTACCCACATCCATGCTCCACCCGGCACAAAAACCATTACAGGCAATTTTGCATTGAGCTGTAAAATAATTTGAAAATTTTCCATCAGTGAAATGATGTTCTCCTACTTTAGTTAGCATAATTTTGAATGGCATTATAAATAAATTATATTAATTTTGGTAAGGTGATTTTAATAAAATTACCTTTTCACCTGGAGTGTAAACATTGAGCACCAAGCAATTTTCATCCCCAAGATATTCACTAGTACCAGGAACATGTTGTGGACATACATCTGCAAATTGCGTAGCATCTTTTATTCCGTCCCAACTGACGGGAGGCCCTGCTATCTAATTAAAAGTAGGAAGCCACAGTTACATGATATTTCCATGTGAAATACTGAAATCGTTATGAGCTGCGTTAGTACATTATCAATGTGCATCCGGATGAATAAATTCTATGTCAGTTTTATAGGGAAAGTGTAATAAATGTATTTAATGACGGCAGTATAATAACGTAATCAAGCAAACCTCAAATCGTTCCGGTTTGGCTGCATAATGTACTCCTAGAAATCCATAATAATTTCTTCCGCTTCGTGATTTCAGTGTAATACCTTTCAGCTTTCCTTCGCTCGAACTGACAATGGGCTCATCGCCGACAGCTTGCGCAACGACGTGATTAAAAGAGCTACTAACTATGCAGAAAGTGCTAAAGCAAACAATAAACTTGGCTATAGGGCTCATTGTTTATTTTTAGAAAACTGATCAATTTTAATCAGAGTGATTTATGAGCGTAATCCTCGTTGTCAATTACTGTCATCAGAAAACCCCACCATGAACGCAACAACCAATTCCAATAGCCTGACTTCCAGAAAAACTTTTTAAAATATCTTCAATACAAATTGTTTTACTTCCAAAGCATATTCAATGTGCAGCTGCTAAAAATCCTGTAGAGTCTCTGAAGTACTCAGTCAGTTAAGAAATGGAGGAGGAAGGCAGAGATGCATAAATTACCACAGCAGTGCACTGTATCGAAAATAACAACGGATACACTATAATAAACACCCAGACTGAGACATATGGCTATCATTTGGTTTCTACGTTGTTCATCGGATTAACTGACTTCCCGTTGGCGTCTTTACGTCCTAAACGACAATTTACTTCTGCTTCACAGTCCAATTAACATAATTAGATATTTATCCGTAAAATGCTTCACTGCCCACTAAACGCATTTCATACCTACACACACCAATATCAATATTAGAATAACAATTTCCACAGCAAGAAATTAAACAAAACACCCACATACAAACAGACAAAAGATATAATAAGCCGAGCATACAATATTGTCTATCTTGGAAACATAAATTCACATTCATTATTCCTCACTATTAAAATGTACTAATTCTATTTATAGTATGCAGGGACATTCAGAATAATATATTTATAGACGAATGGATATTCAGCATATAATATGAGATTAGATAGAGTTATTTCGTTATCAATGTATATGCATCCTGTACACGCTATAATGTATCATTCATCTTTTTACAAGGTTACTACCTTTCCCAGTTTAGAGATAAAAGGATGCCATACGTTCTCGCATCACTGCTATCCAGAAAAGAATCCGTATGGCCAGGAAACCCAAGGTCGCGCACTTGTCTCGCATGTAAATAGAATGAAAAATGCTACTCTCTTTTCCAATGCACTCACCTATGTCTATACTCAACAGCATTTCTGATTGCAATTTGCACGGGTATTCGACCACGCTCCAAGAAGGTGCTTCGCTAGCTGCACGGAAAATTCATTTATGTGTTTATTTAGAAAGGTAAATAGTAGAGAAATGTAATTTAGAAGGAGTGCCTAATGTAGTACTATATGTGTAATAAACAGGTAATGAGCAATGATGCATACTGGTAGTAATGTATAAAAACACCAGACATTACCGCTAATGCCTAGGCACTACTCGTAAATCACTGACACTGTCAGTAATTTCTATAACTCGTCAGATATTACGGGCAATAACTACACTTATTGACTACAGAAGGGCGAAAAATAGAAAAACTACTAAAATTAGTGTTAAACATGTCTCATGTCTTACCATGAAAATCAGATCATCTTGAACTGTAATTTCCAATGCATACTACTACTGGTCATGGGGGACGAGAAATTTTAGAAAATAAGCTACATAGTAAATGCAGGCATAGCATTTTGCTTTGACGTTTTAATAGTGTCAAAGAAAGAACCTGTTTTTTATTATTTTCAAAGTGAAAGTGAAACATGGTACTTTTAGAAATTTGCTTTTAAAGTTTTGGGTTTTAATTTTTTTTTGGTTCTCTTTCAGGCTATAAGTGTAGGTATTACTTGTAATACCTAGCATTTATCAATTTTACCTGATGTTTTTAAGCCTTGTTTGTCCGTAATGCCTGAATACGTTTAATATCGCTAACATATGCACAGTAAATTGAATTTTGTTTACTTCCCTTAGTACGCAATCTTTATTACGCAGATTTTTGCATGCATGCACTGGGGCACTGGGTTGTGGATCCACTAAAATATGCATGATCTTACAAAACAATCATCTATCCGAAAAGAGCTAGGCGAGGAGGGTAGGATGCAAACATTTGCATTCATTTTCTTGTAGGCTACAACTGCGTGAGTGAAGTTTGGGGTTACTCTTCCTGAATATATAAAGATAATTGCAGAGTACATTGCAGGAAGGTCTGGGAATTCTATTTATGCTTAAACCTGATAAAAGTTGTTCAAATAAAAAATAGCACAGTAGTATAACTTTTGAGTTGAGAATGTATCATTTCTACGAGTTCGTCAAATCAGTGGTTGTAGGAAGCTATCCAACTAAGTAATACGTAAAAGCATGAATCACGTCTAATCCTGATAAATGGCTGTGATGCATGATGCGGACTTTGACATGTTCCTTTGAGTTCGGCTATAATAAGGCTATCTAGTATCTACATAGATGATGGATAGAAAGATACGAGATACTAACCTGACAAATGGATACGTAAACAATTTATGGATTCGAATGGAGAAAAAAGCCTTTGCAGCCCAAAGAATCAATTTAAGTCGGACGGAGGTGGATTGATAATCCAGCCCCTGCCCTATGCAAGTGGGTAGTAGTGGATACATTAAAATGTCATTACAGCTTTAGCAGCTTTTCGGATTTATTTTTTAACATGCAATTTTATCCGTAGGTAGCCGTATATTAACCCTGTAGTAGACTAAGAAAGATTTTTAATGCCTAAAGTGTGTAGGTAGGTACCTATATGCTATTATAAGATATATAATGATTTTCTACGTATAGACCTAAGAGGATTGACTGACGACTGAGGAGGACGGCGTAGGTGTAGAATGTAGAAGTGGGCTTTTGGGTAGCCGCGCTAAGAATACTAACTTACCTATATCTTACATATTGCCAGAATTTATTGTTGATTTGACAAGTAGGGCGCGTGATTCCATACACAAAGCCAAAGGAGATCACATCACTACTTATGTAAAGCAAAACAAAAATAAGGATTCTGCTTGATCTCTAATGCTGTAGTAGTTCCTCTAGTTCAGGTAGATTCAATAACGCAGTTGCGAAACGAATTATTACGACGACGTAGGGAAAGAAGTTTCAACCAAGTTTACGTAATCCGCTTATTGCTTACTGCTTGCTTAAGTGCTATGTTATTCTTACGCTCCACGATTCAACTCAGCTTTCCCTACATCTATTTCTAATCAGGCAGCCACAGGCACAGATTTATTTCCTTTTTCCACTTACGTAGGTATGAAAATGGCGAAACCCACTTCCATTTACTCAAGGAGAAATCTGAAATGAAAGGAGCTGCTTGTATTTGTCAAACTATTGTAATGTAAATTGTTCATTGATTAATGTTTACTGCTGTAAAGGAGAATTTCTCTGATTTGTTAGATGTATAATGACAGTAATTCGTTGCAGTGTAAACGAAATACATTTAAATCTCTAGAGTAGGAATTTTCATCATTTTCTCCAGATACAATACAGTGTGGGCTGAATATAAGTTGAGCAGGACTTTTTCACCATGTAAATCTCACACTTTCAGTGTAAGAAGCAAATAAGAATTTTTCCCACGTTCACTCGCTAACACTTTTGGCAAAGCTATAACAAGAGAAAACTAGAGCAATATTTTCATAAGGTGAAAAGGCGTGAAAGGAATTTTCATTAGAACTTTTTACGTCAAATGGAATGACATTAACGTGTTGGAAAAAGCCTTAGTACCAAGTATTATAGTTCATGTACCCTGTAGCTAACTCTTATTATTGTAGTAAAAATGATGTTGTTATTAATATGCAGTAGTTATAACTGGCTTATCTAATTAATTAGTGCATAGAACGACATTATTATGAAGAGTAATTACATAAAGGCAATTATTACCGAGCCTCCTTTCGCAAAGTTATTTATAGCTGCGCACTAATTTAGCACAGGACTATTAGACATGATAATGTTGATAAAATATGTTTACTCACGCCTGTTTTATTATAATGTCCTCCTTAAACCCTATAAGTAATGCAAAGATCGAGAAAGTAAAGTAAGAAGCATATATAGGGGTGAGTTGCTTTGTAGCAGACTACTACTATACAAGTTTTAATGGTGGGAGTAGGTACAAAGGATTTAAGTGTTAATTAAGCAGAAAATTTTATCAAGCATGACCATGTGAATGAATGCAGTTATATAGTTTGTTAAATTATAAAGCTCGGTGCGTACAGTGAAAAGTGGGAATGACAGTTTATTCCTCGAAGGAGTTAATCCCATAAAATGAAACTATTCATAAATAGAGAAGCGATGAAAATAAAGTTTGCATGTAGGGAGTCCAGAGCAATTCAGAGTGCAAATAAGAGGGAAGTTATACAATTCAAGTTTAGTTTTGTTGCCGAGAGTAGCTACCTAGCTAAAGTAGCCCAGTTCTTTTGTATGTCATAAGTAAACACATGTAGTAGAATAATGTGAAGGCTCATTACTATTTATTCAGAGTGGAAGAAGAATGTTCAGCATGAATTTACATCAGATATGCCTAAATGTTGCAGCTCTCTCTCTCTCTCTCTTTCTCCTCTCGTAGCTACTATGTGCTAGTAGCCAGGTCAAAGAAAATCAAATCAAGCAGAGAAAGTTTAGTGATGGGAAAAGAAGGAGGGTTGGAGGAAGCAGCCGGTGAAAAATTGCTGCACATACAGAGCAGCATATGCTGGAGAAAGTTAGTTAGTAAGTACTGTGAGATGTAAGTATTGCAATATGTTGGCTAAAGAGCCTCTCCATTCACTCTCACTCACTCCTGCACTAAGCTCTGATCTCATGGCAAATAGGAGTTCACTACTCAATTTCAGTTCCAGGCCCAAACCAACCAACACCAGAAAGAATCTTATGTCAAGCAAGAAAATCCGCTTACGAATTCTAGTCATGTTCAACTAATATGACAAGTCTTATGTACAAAAGGCTAAAGTGTATGTGTACTACTAACTAAATATACTGTGTACGTGCACTGCACACGTCACACTAAAGAACTCCGTCGTCAATCGACCATATTATGTAGAAACTAAAGTATAATTCAAAAAACTCTCTCTTATCTGACAAAGGCGAAAGCTACAGAGACGAACAAGAGGGAAAAAAATCCTACAAAACCTAACTGTGCACTACAAAAGTCACAAAACGAGAGAAATTCTTTTGACAAAACTAAAAACTAAGCTAGCGAATAAGTTTTCATCTCCTAACTCCTCACTAAATGCGAAATAAAATGAAATGAAAGTTTTGATTGTCGTGTGTGGGACTGAAAAAAGACTCTCATTACACTGAGAGTATAAAGAGAGAATTACTTTTACTAGTTAGTTCCTATAAAGATATAAAGTTAGCTATATATATATATATAAACTACATTCTTCCTTTAATCTCGTCTATGCACCCACAGAAATGTCTAGAGGACTTTCTGTGTCATACATACTAGACATACCTAGCACATTGAATGCATGATGGGATTAAATTGGGAAGTGTGGTTAAAGTTGAAAGATAAGATGTGCTCTAAACAAGCTGTGAATGAAATGAAGAATTTCTTCCCAGAGCATATATCCCTCTCCGTATATACATAAAACTAAAGAAAGTATAGAAAATAACGCGTCACTATCATTTTCCGCACTTTAGCTATGAATTTTTATGCAAAAACATATAAGCTCTATCAAATTTCGAAAGGAGCAAATGTATTCATACTAGGTAAACATATTTGCATAATAAGTTTGTGAAGATGAATGTGTAAGTATAAGGTTTCCATGAGTTGGCAGTTGTTACTCTTGTCTGTAGGTACTGTGTATACTTCAGGTATATATCTGAGTTGAATTGCTTTTTGAATATTAGATTTCGACATTCTCTTTTGTTTTACATAATATTGCGGAGAAACAGTTTCTTGGCTATAGTATTTTTCACATTAGAAACTTGATATGAAGTTATTGCCTTTGTGGTATTCTCTAGTTGAACATTTTCGGTTGGTTGAGATGGGTAGCTATTTATATATAGATATATATATAGCATAGGTGGAGAGAGGAGAGGAAGAGAGTAGAGGCTCGTTTGTCTTCAACTTTCTATTGACGGAGATGGTGAATAGTTGGAAGGAGGGGTTGTAGGAGTGGAGATATTAGCACTATTGGAAGTTTTAGTGAGACACTATCTTATAATAGCAGAAGTGAGGCAAGATAATAAATTATAGTCATGATGTGAAGGACAGAGTGGATTCGCAAGAGAGAAAATTAAATTGGCGAAAGTGGGATGTCGGTTCACTAGAATCGCACTGGGTTGTTGTAATTTTATGTGTGAACCTGGTTGGGTTTGCATTCTGCTTCGCTTTCCCTCCTGTGTTGGTAAATGTAGAAGTTGTGGCTTTAGCACTTTTAAAGGCACTTACCCACATTACATCTTACATCACATCAACTCTGACTAGGCTATAAAATTTTAGAGAAAGGCTAATAATATATTATAGCATGACTAACAACTATAATCAAAAACAAATAGACGCGGCCATACAAAGCAAAACATGTAATAAACTTATCTTAAGGATTTATAGAGTTTTTTTTATATATACCTACGAAACTATAAAGTCGGATGATGTGCGGGGGGAGGAGGGAGGGAGGTAGGATATATGTGGGATTTGTTCTCCTAATAATAAAACGGCTACTGGGCAGAAGAAGCCAGATTTGATGTTGAGAGCTAAAGCTCTGTGCTGGTTTTTAGTATTTCTGTTGTTAGCCCCGCGTAGGTTAATAGTTATCTGTATTTTATTCGTATGTATGTCATGTCGGAAGGTTTTCTTTATATTTTGTTTATCGCCCTGTACAAGGAATACATATCTCGTTAATCCCTTTCTGCTTTACTTATCTTGTTTGGCAATGCTTAAGTCAATATTTGAGCAATTACTCTTCTAATCAAGGAGAAAGGTGTAAATAAGAGAATGACATGTTTTAACAAGACAGGAATGGATTGGGAGGATAGGAAATTAAATGGAGGAGCCAACCAGACAACACTGTACATGCCTCCTTGTCATTCTCATCCTAGTTTCCTTTTGAGGACTTTATTGCTCCTTGTACAAATATCCAAATCATCTGCGTAAGAGTTAAAACACGAGCCGTCACTTCAGTCGAAGAGACAGAGAGAGAAAGCCGCCTTAGTTGGCTTATGGAGTTTCGAGCTCACAGCAGTTCGCCCAACTTTGCAAATCTCCATGGCTAGTCTCCATCCTATCTCCAGCTCATATACTATTGTCAAAGACAAGGCTAGGTCAAAAAAGCTTTCTTATAAACTAGCTACTTTTATGTCGCCACTATATATACTGTATGTATAGTGAATGATAGGAGCTAAAATGAGATGTGGGAAAATACTTGAAAGGGTAGACAGTTGTCATATCATGTAGGAAACATGTACAGGGAGCAAGTGAGAAAAGTTCCATTTCAAAGTAACTCGGACATACAAGTACATGTACATGTACAGCATTAACATTTCACTCACGTACATATAATGCAATAACCACAAATACAGAAAAGAACTTTCCGCTTGACGTGCATTATTATGTAAAATAATGGCACACTCCTCTGTATAATAGCCTAGAATTTCCCTATACAAATAATAGTGTACGTAATAGTGTGTAAATATACAGAGGCTAAGAAATCTTATGCACTCTGGAGCTTATTTCATAGATGCATACTGTAGAGCGCGTGCAGTAATGGTCATACAAGAGAGCCGAAAAGAATATAAATGGCAAAGAAATTGCATACATTTATTTCTTGCTCTGATATATAGATAACACTTAGCTATGCACTGTTCTTGCACCATTATTTTATTTCACAATTCTCTGTTGGTTATCTTGAATTGTGTATTATGATGTGTATATATATATGGTAGTAGTCTCACTTGGATGTTGGTCCAAGCTAATGCATTTCTTCTATGGTGCATTATTGTGTTCGAGAGTGGTCCTCACTCATGTACGCTAACGCTCTAGTGCATAGTGCTACTTGTATATGTTCCAGCACTGTAGTAGTGTACATATGGAGAGAGAGAGCCTCCGGGAAGAATGTAGTCTGTGGAACTGGGCAGGACTACTATGTATTTGATTCGAGAATGAAAGAAAGAGAGAATGAAAGGGGGAAAGTACTGAACCGGTTCATGCGCTCCTTCGAAAATCAATTTGGTGACGTTCAAACAACTGACGTTCGTTCAATGGACATTTTCTCTCTAGAAGTAATCCGTGTGAAAGGGATTCCAGCTTTTAGCATTTGGTTTCCCATGATAAACTTTTCCATAATATAATACAGTGCTTGCTATATATATATAATATATATTGTGTAATAGTCTCTCGTGCAGCTGGATTTTCATACAACTAACTCCGAAATATACAGTAGGATATGCACTCACTGAAAACGTGTAGTTGGTAATGTAATAAGAAACTACAGCCCTATACATTACAATCTGAGAGCTGCTGCTGGAAAGAAAGCTTTTACATATATAAACAGCCTTTCTCTATGTTTACCTTGCATTAGATATATCGTTTTTAAGCAAAGCCACCACCAAGGCAAATTCAACCGTAGCTAACACTGCGGTATGTAGAATCTAATATATTTTCTACTCCACCGAAGAATATATATATATAGCTCTATCATATAGTAGAACGTATATATATATATATATTTGCTATATAATTATTATAGCTACCTACCAACGTATGTTCATCTCTAGGACTTTCTCTGCTTTCCCTTGGAACGTGTATTTCGAGTAGTCAGTGCTTGGTTTGACTTGACTTGGGAATATTATATCCATCCACCCTATTTGTTCTTTTCCATTCCAGCTGCCTGACAATACAGACACTTTATTCACTCTAATTGTCAACTAACCTCTTGTCGTACTTTTAGTGTAGTACTAGTGAAGTAAGTACAATTATTCTGTTCGTACTTCCATTACACACACACATTTCTAATTCCACTATTTAGACAAATACAATAGGACAAGTGCTAATACTTCGACGATATATTTCATGCAAGACAGATCATACTCTTGAACTTCTGTAGATTTCACTTTGCTCTCTCTCCTTTTTCTTTCTGCTAAATTACTTCATTCTCTTCTATTTATTTACATTTGTGAGCCTGTGACCGTGTCTTCTTCTGTTGTGTACAACGTGAATTTGTGTAGCTTCACTTATAATAAAACCATCTTCACACACACACACACAGCCAATATTCCAGTAATACTTTTCACTATTTTTATATTAACCTGTTCAAAATTGGGTAAGTGAAAGACTGGAAAATCAAAAATATATATATATAAATATTCCATCAATTGGACCATTTTTCGTTTCTATTGAATTTTCACAGGGAGAATACGACAAGAAAGTGGAGCCAGAGATTTATTTATTGTCATCTGAAGAGGTAGTGGGCGATGAGGAATGAGACATCATGCTCCGTGGTCGGCATTTGTAAGTCGGTCATGATCCAATGGCCAATTCTCACTCTGTCGTTTCTGGTTGCAATTTTAAGTGTCATTCAAGCCACTCCTGAAGTATTTACTAATTCTTTCTACGTCAAACTCACTGGGAATCATGGTCTTGACCAGGCCACTCATATTGCTAAACGAAATGGCTTCGAGAATTTGGGTTCGGTGAGTCAACTAAATATTCAACACTTTTATTATTACATGTACCCTTCCTCCTGACAATGTGTTCCGTTCTTTCTAAACTTGCAATTGAGCCGTCCCTCTGTCTTTCCGACTATTTGACCTCGGGTGTCTACCTCATACATTATTTGACTGCGTAAATAATTCAAATCGATGATATTGTTTCTCACTATCCGAATGAATTAGAGATGTAGTGGAGGAAAGACTGACAATTGCGGAAAACAGTATTTTATTGATATTGTGTGCAGAAATTGTCTATTTTAATATTTTACATTACTATTGATACTTTTACAATTAAAGCTGGCCCGAATGTTTCTTTACTGTTACCATATTCTTTAATGGGGATAATTGACTGAAGCTGTGGGAGAAAATTAATTATAAGCGTGGGTGAAAGCGTAGAAAAATAATCATAAATTACAAGAGAAAGGCTAGCATTCGAAAGTATAAATAGTAGGCAATTTTCTCCAGGCGGTATTTACATGCAGGCATTGAGAGATAAAGAACGACAGTAATAGACCAATCTCCAAAGGAGTCTAAAGCTAAGAAGATGTTATTTTAAAAGCAAATTGCGGTTATTTTCTAGAGAAGGGTGATGAAATTATAGGTTTGCCTTATGCGTAAAAGTAATGAGACTTATTGTGATATAATAACAGATAATAGGATCCGAGGACGAGTTTCACTTTGTGCATCGGGGATTGCCACATGCTCGCTCCAAGAGAAGTATTCCTCACACACGTCTTTTGAAGGCTGACCCTCTGGTAAAACATCCGTTCTATTTGATTCATTCATGCTTTTATAATAATCAATGATTACACAAAGCCATTCTAAAGTCAAGTAGCATACATAGAATTCCGTATAGATTATACTGAAATGGTACTTATGCTAACTATTTTATGGAAAAAAGATGAAAGCTGTGGTGATTAGTCACTGAGTTTCGCAGAATGTGATCAACAGATGAGTTTATCACATTATATTATCGTGCAAGTTGTAATATTAATTAGTTTTGCTTTCTTTTACCAACAGTGTGTAATTAAGTATTGTGTGTGCTTCAATTTTTGTCCTTGAGGAAAATAGAAAAGTAACAGCGGGTTATATACACTGTATCATATAACGATATTTCATAGAAATACTGAGTATTTTTTCACTTAGTAGATGTGGAAATACAAAGAAAGCGTTATCTCATATTCCTGCTATATATAAGTACTTGTAGTAAATCCAAGGCTCATCTCTATAAGAAAAAATGCTATATTATATGTAAAAGTATAACTTTTTGTCTACTTATGAACCATAGATTAAGCAAGCTGTACAACAGTCAGGGTTTCGTCGTGTCAAGCGTGGGTTCCAACCTCTGCGTGTGGAAAACTTAGTGGAATTGCCTCCACAGAGCTCAGACCCGACTGATCCTTTATTTCCAAACCAATGGTACCTGGTAAGTAAAACTTTCCTTTCACTTTGCTTTCTCCCACTTTCTCTCCAAAATAAATCAAAAATGAAAGGGCACAATATACATAGAAAGAAATAAAGATTTGCGCAACATTCACAATTCATGATCGCAAGTGTGTGTACACAACATAAAGCAATGGAAAAACACTCTGGGTATATTGAGTACTTCCACAAGTGTAGGTAGTGGTTGCTTTTTCCTGCCTACACCGGAGGTAGCAAAGCGATGAAAGTGATGCTAAATTAAATATTATATTTATTTTCTACTGTGTTGTATACAATAACTTTGTTCACGACCTCGTTACATGTTTTCTTTTCAATGTGTACGAAGACCAAACTTTTCTTGTTATTTTCATACATTTTTGATGCTACTTCTTCGGATTAAGTTACTTGATCCTTGCATGCTTGGCTAAAAATTCCCATTTTGTTTACCTTTTGATGCATGTTCAGTTAATGATATGAAAATAATTTAATCTCGGAGAGTAGCTTCTATATACTCGTTACTCCTATTAATAAGTACCTAAACAGGAATTATGAATATAGTCATTGGTCATGAATAACTCTAGGCTAAATAAACAGTTGCCTCTCTTAAAACGCATTTCTGTTGAAGACAAGAGAAAAGTTGCTCGTTTCCGCGAGAGATAACATATTTTGCCATGTTCATTTTTTCTTATTAAATTGTATTGTTCGACAACAGACAAGTAACAAGATTAGAACAAGGCAGATGTAGGAACGTATTTATTGCCGTGTATCGATATAAAATGTACATAGTACACCGTTCACCGCACTTGCACTTGAGTGCGATGTTGTGTAGTGGCAGTGGAAGAACATCCATAACAGCTAATGGCCATATGAATGTGACTGTGTAAGTTATGTCTCCTGTGTCTAGTTACAGATAGGATCTTGTTGCATAGGTTGTCCTCACATAAAAAAAATAAAAAAAACTAACTGCAAGCAGTCACAGAAAGCTCGCCCTAGTAGTGCTACCCTCTGTACACAGCTTTATGGGAAATCAACCCAATGTGTATAAATTATATAAATCATAACATCTTTAGAGATGTATATGTAACTTAACTAGGGAGGAGGGGAGGGGGGAAGGGGGGTCTACTATCATTGACTTAATGGTATAACATATTGTATGTTTTACCTCTATATTATATCGATTATTACATCTAATTGAAACAGTTTTTCTAAACTGTTTGTTCTAAGTAGCTTACACTTAGTAGTAGCAGTATGTAATATATGGTGTTTGAAAAGTAGAAACAGGGTTTTTGTTTTTATGTGGCCTAAATTTAGGATCGCATAGAAGCATTAAGATTTCCGCAAGAATTGAATGCACTGTTAACGTAACGTTACTAATTCTATGTAGAAGCATATGAAGTATTACAAGATTTGTTTGTCTATGCTAACAATTTATTAGAAGCACAATAGCGCTTTTGATGTACCTACTACCTTTACGTATATGAAATATTAAAATGAGCGCGTGTTATCTCGGTAACCTGTGAACCGATTGCGCCCATTTTGAAAATCCGTAATTGGGGCGTAACG
>JAAAYG020088320.1:0-26312 GCA_009936455.2 Tomocerus minor | reverse complement strand
CTTGCGTTGATGTGTGGAAGGAAAATGCCAAGAAAATTGTTACGGAGGCTGGAGATTGAATGATGGACGTGATTATCGATTAGTGTCACTAAAACACCAAAGAATTAGAGAAACTACCAGTTCATGATCATTTTCCATAGTCCATGAACATAGCCAATATAGTGACATAGTAGTCTGGCTGGAACAATTAATTTACAAATAAAATTACCCAAAAGTTTTACAAGCAATGCAATGTTCTCAAAATGTCGTTCACATAATAATTTGTAATTTTTTCCAAGCTGTCGATAGTTATATACTTTCAGTACTTTCATATTTTAAAAAAAAATAACAAAAATGTAATGTCGGACAAAATTCCTACCAGATTTCTATGTACGATTCACGTGGACTTCTTTAGTAATAATATACCTATGTATTCTGTCAATCTCCTTTCGTATTGTTTGTATCAATATATCAACATTCATATCTGCCAATTGCAACCATTTTAAGAATTTTTGAATGAATTGATCTACTCAATCTAGATATGATATTATTTTAATTAGGTGAAGGTAATGGTGTAGTAACTGTTGTACCTATTTCCTCATTTTTAAATTAACCAGGATTTATAGTCACAGGTACAGTCGTCGTCATCAGAGAACTAACAATCCTATTGTTTTGCACACTGTTGATGATTCTTGCAATAAAATCACCACTAGCGTGTATGTAGCACGTACTGGTGATTTGAAAACAACACAGTGACAATGCCTACTATTTACGCAATATTATTTCCCATTAACTAGCTACAGTACGAATAAAGAGTAGACCTTGGCCTTGGTTATAAGTTAAGGTATATAGCTATATCAAATATTGAACAGATTTATAAACATCTATAGTTATATAACAATTCAGATATTATAAATATTTCATATCGCTTCACACTTTACTAAACAACAGCTTTTTCAGCTTATAATTCGTATTGAAGTGGAATCTAGCATTTTTTATAATGGGGCAATAATATAAAACTGAAACGCATACATATCTTCGTTCGTGGTAATATTATTATTGTAATACAAGCAAGGATTAGAAACTACGGCCACACACACGAGTCACAAAGATCCAGTATTAATGTGTAACTCTTTTATATTCACTTTATATAGGTATGGGGTTGGGTATGGGCTATGAACCATAGCAAATCGTAGATAATGGAGTAAAACATATTGATTTTCTCTGTAAACATGTACAGAGAATAGTAGAGCTCTACGACGTATTTCATTCAGTCATTGTCACCGATTGCGAGTGTGGGCTCAGCTTGGAGAGTCAGAGAAAAAACAGCCCACATTGCATGCACATTGATTAGACACACAATACAATAGAAAAGGAAATGTGGCAATTCATTTGACATATTATTTTTAGACATTGCAGCTTCATAGAGTATCTGTCTGTGTAATATACAATTGTAGATTTTTTTTTACTGGCAAGTGATCTTATACAACGTATGCCTATTTACTTGCATCACAAGAGCTAAATGTTCTATGTAATTTAGTACTTTGTTTAGCTATTTCACTATTTTAACCATTCATATCTGAATGTCTATCTCTGCGGTGGGCTTAGCGCATCCCGACCAGACTCACTCTTTATTTGATTGCCAAATCCAAACAAATAAAGTCTATGTGAAGCAGAAATGAATGCTATAGAATATTGCAGAGCTTACCTTGAACTTCAAGTGAGAATGATGCCGTCATAGCTTGAAAGGCTCAGACATTTGGACAAGCTAAGAAAAGTCAAGAGGTGAAATTAAACAACGAAGCCGCACCTGAGGCTAGAAAAAATCCCAAGTTGTTTGAGAGACCATTAGCTGAAAAGGATCCCCGTAGTTCAAACACAAACATAGAGTCGCCGGCCGCTAAACTTTCGTTTGCGTTTGCAAAAGAGGACAGAGACATGGGAGTTATAATGTACACCGAGATGGATTTTGCAAGATGTAAATCTGCAAGTTACGAAATGGCAAAAACCTGGTACTACTTAAAATAATTATCACGATTGCAGACGAAATGTTGTGCATGCGACAGCCTATGCTTAAAAATCAATTTCATTGCTACTTTGCAAGTATTTCCTAGAGGATGGTACCAGGTTATACCTACATGTTACTAGGAAAAGATTGAAGATTTGATGATTTCATGTTAAAGAGGATTTTTTGCCAATCAGATTATTAACGAAAGCTAGCTAGCAAATGAAACGTTGTCCGTATCTCCCCTTTTTGCTAATTACAGTCTATCTGTTGTGTTTGAATCTGTGATAAAAAATTGCAGTTCCTTTGTTTTTTGATTTTTTCGTTTAAAATAGTATTTATACTACGTAAAACATTGAATCGACTCTATACTTACTAGTACTTACCTATCAAATAATTTTCAGTCCAGCCAGCAGCCAGGTGAAATCAAGCCAAACATACCAATTGATGAAATAGATGAATCAAACATGTTATTTTCCTATTGTTATCATTATCTATGTAAAGATATATAAAAGTCATAGCTGGATAGATTTATTTGCAAGAGAATTGAATAGGGACGATGATGGTTTGGTTTGAGTTGTTGATTTGGTCTTGAGAGTTAAACTGTGTGTCCGGTACAGCTAGTTTACGTGATGAGATTTCAGAATAGCTCTCTGGCTGGACTTACTGGAATTTGAATGGAAAGGTAGTTGGCTGTAGACTAGACTGGACTTTATTACAGACTCTCTCTCTGTATGCATGTATATTTGGATGGGATGAATAAACGTGTGCATCTAATGAAAAGAAGTTAGATTAGTCTCATGCACATTATGCAAGAGCTATCATTATCTTATTGTTGTATTGCTGTACAGGTCCAATTCATTCATATTGAATTACTAGAGTTAAGTTAACTATTGCTGTTAAAAAAGTGAGAGTTTTCTGTTGTTACCAGAAAAATGCATTCGAATCATAGAGTTTGAAACATGTCACACTCAACTGGACTTTATTATTAGATTATAACTGAATTTCGTTCGTGAATTATTGTATTGAATGTTAATAGAGCAGAATTAGGGTTGTGCATTGCTAACATTGCTGTAATATACAATCAGAGTGTGTGTTTGAGCGTGCCTATAGCTGATCGGATATACATTTGTTGAGTTTTCCATGTGAAAAGTTATAGTTTTTTTATGAGCATTCATTCATTATCTGGGACAACGGCCGAATAGCAACGGTGATGGTCACACTGACATAAAGGAATTTATGGAAAATCATAGCTTAGTAGTCAAAACAGAAAATAAACGTGGAGTTTAGAATAGGAAAGGGGTCATTGGATCACATCACGAACAGAGTTCAAATATTGAAGCTTCAATCTTAGTTTATGATAAATGAACACGCTAGAATAGTGTAACAGAATCGTTTGTCTGTAGATTAGAGATTTTATCAGCCTCTCTCAAAACTCATCATTCTAAATTCTAAAAAGTTAAAAGTTTTCGACTGAAGTCCCTTCAATCGAGGATCATTATACTTTAATCAGCGAAATGGCAAAGAACTTTAGTTTCTTTTGGGCAATTTTTATATTTATACAACTCAATGGAGTTAGTTTCATTAAAGCTCATGTTGGACTCACGTTCCCCCCTGCCAGAAAATATGATCTGGACTTCTTGGATAACATCCGTTCACGGGCACCCTGTGGAATGCCTAAAGGTATGTATATGTCAACTCAAACCTATTCAATTATGTATAGTATAGAGTAACGCAAAAATAACTAATTTTATCTTTCAGAAAATGATCTGAAATAAAACATTATTAATTTTTCAACAGGTAAATCCAGAACGCAGTTGATGGCAGGGAGCACAGTCAATATTACCTGGCACTTGGCATATCCACACAGAGTAAGCATAATAAAAATAAAAATAAACAATTGAACCAATAATCAACTCTCCTTCACGTGTATACTTTCCATCTGAATATCATTGTGCATCTCTTTATAAAATGCTTCAATGTAATGCAGGGTGGCTACAAATTAGAGCTATTTGATATGAATGAGAAATATCTGATGGACTTGACTCCTAAAGAAAACAACGAAGAATACGTTCTTGGGGATGCAACGTGATAGCAATTAATTTCTTTTTTCATAATAAGTCTTTCACACTATTATTCTGATTGGGGATTATATAAGTTGGCTGTTGTGTAATCGCTTAGATCAATTATTTGCAGGGCACAATGGCATAGTGTTGCATTTTCTAAGGATGTGATTTGTAAAGACTGCACAATCCGACTCATTCGCACAGCAAAAGAGTGGGCGAACAGCTACAGATTCTGGAGCTGTGCTGACGTGGACATTGTGGATAAAGATGACTACAAAAGAACCTGCAGTGGACATGGGAAACTTGACACTACAAACGGCCTCTGTGCATGTGACAAAAGTATGCTTTTCATTTTTCTGTTCCTTTCATGTTGTCTTCCTGGGAAAGTTCTGCAGAAAACAGCAAGAAACTTTCCATAAAGTTACATAACTATTTTGACAATAGGATTTTGGGGCCCTGATTGTGCCTATGAAGATGAATGCATCGATGACAGAGATTGTGGTGGAACTAGTAAAGGACAATGTGTGGATCTAGGAGGTACTGCTCTTCCTAGAAAACAATGCTTTTGTGCACCAGGCTATCACGGAGAAAAGTGCTCGAAGGAAAACAAAGACAAACTTGCAGACTCAAAATCCCTGGATTTGTCTAATCACAAGAAAAATGTTTTATCTGATAGATTTTCCTTGTTTTATAAAGTAGGGTTACAAAATGTGTCCACTGTTGATAAACGGGACAATAAACACTTTGTATTTACATCATCGTTAAAAAAGACAAAGGATAAAATAACTGATAGTTGTTTTCTGAAAGGTGATTCCAGCTGCTCAAGACAGCGACAAGGAAATTGAATTCGTCTTAGTAATCAATGGAACTTCTTATGGAGCATTGGGCTGGAGATCTTCCGAAACAGAAGCTGTATGCAAACAGTGGCCATTTATCAATGATATCGAGCAGAGAGGTCGACGAGAAGCAAAACCAACTGCGTTAGTTACTTACTATTCTTACACTGTACACTTGTCACATATTTTTACTCAAATCATCAGACTCCTATTTTGATTTTCAGATTTTGATGGTTTTATTTATCTGAACTCAACAGTTGTCTTGTTCAATATATTTATATTTTGGTACCTACTTCATTCATTAAAAATAATTTGAAATTTTGAACTATAATTTTTGCAGCAGCGCTGTGGCAGAACCTGAGAGTGAGCCTGAAGCAGAAGCCGAACCAACAAAAGGTAGGATTGGTTCTCAAGCGGAACCCGAATCTGAATCCGAACCGGAGAAACATCATGATTCTAAAGCAGAACCTGAATCTGAGCCTGAATCTCACAAAAGGAATTATAAATCTGGTAAGCCTCATCCGGAGCCTGAGACAGAGCCTGAAAGTGAAGCTAACTCTCGTAAAGGAATAAAGGCTGAGCCCGAACCAGAGTCTGAGCCAACATCAGAACCAGAGCCTGAATCTGAAGGCTCCACAAAGTCCGAGCCCGAATCAACAAAAGACAAAAATAGAAAGTCCTCATCGGCCATTCCAGAACCGGAATCTCCAACTCACGAACCTATCTCTGAACCAGAAAGTTCTAAAAGTAAAAACAAAGCTCATCCAGAGCCTGAACCAGAAACTGAGAGCAAACCACACGCAGAACCCGAACCAGAAACTGGGAGCAAACCCCATGCAGGACCCGAACCAGAAGCTGAAAGCTCAAAGGAAGGACACGCTAGTCCAGAGTCTGAATCAGAGCCAGCGGCCATAAACAAACGTAAATATGACACAAGTCCAAAATCAGAGCCGAATCGAAATGCTCATACAAAACCGGAACCGGAATCCGAGGCCGAGGCTACTACAAGCTCCGAACCTGAACCAGAAGCCGAGGCTGAGTCAACATCAAAGCACAAACATTCACCCACTTCAATACCAGAACCTGAAAAAGAATCTGAACCGGAACCAGAATCCAAACCAAGTAAAAACAAAACTGTAAAACCACACGCCGAACCGGAACCAGAATCAGAATCAAAGCCAAATGAAAACAAAAACGTGAAACCGCATGCCGAACCGGAACCAGAATCAGAATCAAAGCCAAATAAAAACAAAAACGTGAAACCGCATGCCGAACCGGAACCAGAATCAGAATCAAAGCCAAATAAAAACAAGAACATGAAACCGCATGCCGAAGCAGAGGCTGAGCCAGAGTCAAGCAAATCGAAAACTAAAATTATATCTAAACCCGAAAAGTTAAAAGAGAGCACAGCGGAACCACATGCCGAACCTGAATCCGAACCTCACGCAGAGCCTGAATCCGAACCCCATGCTGAATCAGAATCGGAACCCGAATCGAATAAAAAACCAGAAAAATCAAAAATCAAGCCGTCTTTGTTCAAAAAAACTTCAAATGCCAAATTGGAAGCCGAACCTGAATCCGAACCAAAAATGCCCCAAAGAATTTTCAGAGAAAATGAAAGCTTACTTCGTCCTGTAAGGAAATCCGAAAAGAATCGGCCTAGAATTCGTTCAAAAGCTCTTGAGCAAGGCAGTGGAGAAACTTACACCATCTCCTCTATGGAACAGGAAACCACTACTATAGTTGCAGAAGTAATGGAGCTGAAAGAAACTAAAACAATCAGAAAATTGAAAGAATCTCCGGTAGATACCTATAAAAAATCACATTCATATTACTTTGTTTAAATGAATCAGTCTTGAAATTGGGTTTCTTTTATTTTTAGTATACTCCCAAAGGAGATTTCCACTCCATGGACTGTACCGATATAATTCTCGGAAGTGCTCGAGGTAGTTATTCGCGAATAATGGATTATTATACCCGCGACAGATCTACACCAAGATTAGATTCATTTTATGGAGGTACTAACAATATCCTATCTGCAACTGGGTGGGAAATGGACGGCCAAACTACTTTAGTCTTCCGAAGGAAACTTTTGTCCGAAGATCCGGCTGATCACTCTCTTAGTGGAGAAATGCATGTGATTTGGGCAAGAGGGCAAGAGTCTGGGCAGTATGTCCACAAACCCCAATCAGGACTAGAAACGGAAACAGCTTCTAATCCCGAGTTTTACGCTAAGGATGAAATTAAATACCATGGCCGTCAGGGACAGAGAGGAGTCACTTTTATTAATTTCTCTGATTAATGATCGATGAAATCTCAAATTAAAATTATGTCTACCTTGAATATTCATTTAATCTAATAGTTTTCCAATGAAATCGACAAAACTTCCATTTAGGAAAAACAACATGGTTATACTGGTCCAGTGATGATCAGACTACATATTCACTAAACATTGTTACTCCATGAAGATGTTTTTCAATGTCAGATATTAATATCATAGGTACATGTACGTAGGTTTAAGACATTTGTAACTAATAATTAAGTTTCTATTTGTATTACATGTAATAGTATGATTATTTCTTACGTTATGATTTTATAACGTTATGCCATTATTTGTTGTAGTTATTATTATGCGTGCATTATACATGGTAATGTCAAATGGAGTATATCTCAATTATGATAATTAAATTGTTGTGTGTCTGAAAAGGTCTTTTTAATTCATTGTTAATTAATGCTTTTTGCTTAAATTATTTGCACTATCAGCTGAACTACTTGTGTGCATACATTTGTAAGTTCATTAAAAAAATGGTGAAAATGTACATATTCTGTTTATTAACAAGGGCAGAACATGTGGCACTGGCATACATACTGTACCAATAAAAGACTGTTGATGACGCACTTTTTTGGTGGTAGAATTCTGTTAAAACATCTCTTTTATAACAATCATGTTCCAAAAATGTTGGTTGCAGTGATGCATGCAATCCTCATTATTTTCGACTGATGCACAAAAGAATATTCTCTGTATTGCTATCAGGATTTAAGAGTGCACCGAAAAGAATAAACTTTGGAATGCCTGTACGACTGTAGCTAAGTTAATCAAACATTCGATGTTCTCTTTCTACATCAGATCGGAAATCTAACACTAACGCCTATGCATGCACTAAACCCATTATTGTTTGATACAATACAGACAAAAACTTTATTGTTAGTGAGAAAATCATGATGTGTCATTTAATATAGTTATTCAAGAGACCAAACTGTATATACTATAGATATGGTAAAGCAGGATTCATTATATACTATTATTATTATTACTAACCTAAGTACTCACACATGCCAAATAATGCACATTTTTGTCCGAATCCTAATGTCAGGTCAGTTCTTATTTTGCGCATTTTAAACTTGAACTAAACTGGTAAAAAAAAACTATAGGGCAGTTTCAATTATTTTAAAAATACCCAGCTATGTGAATAAAAAGAAAAGTTACTGAAGCAGAACTATTGCGCTGAGGTCAGCGTTTAATGAATCTAAAATAATGAGGAAATTATTTGCTATAAGGGTTTGTGTTTAAATTGCCCTTGCTTGGTAATAGATAATTGTAATAGGATCAGATCACGCTCATGGTCAAGTATGATGGTAGATGACATGTCACTTTTAATTAAGTGTTACTCTTCTCACTCTCTTTGCACACACAACTTATAAAAAGTACACCTGCTTATTTTCTCCTATCTAAAATTACATATTTTTAAGAAAATTATACGAATCCATTAGGCTGAAATCAAAACAAAGTAATTTTGAGAAAATAGAGTCACAAAATCAAACAGCCACACTGAAATGGCAACATTAGTAAACCTTGCTGTTATATTTTTGTGCAATTTGTGGATTAATTTAAATTCAGCTCATGTTGCTCTTAATTTCCCTAAAGCTAGAAGGTATGACTTGGATTTCTTGGATAACGTTCACACAAAGCCACCCTGTGGAATGCCAAAAGGTTAGGTTTCTCACATTATTTGCTTTGTTACCTTTACGTTAAATATGTAAGGAATTTTAATTAAAATGCTAATATTTGATAGTGTTAACTGGAAGCAGTCATATTTTGTGGTGGTTTTATTAATGCTGTACACTCAATTTTACATACTCATTGTATTATTAGGTTGGATTAAGACATCTATTCCTACTGGGATGTACATGAATTTCACTTGGAGCATGGCGTATCCTCATAGGGTATTAAAGTAGTTTAAATTCATGAAACAATTTCATGAATTTGTTTTTAAAAATCATGAAAAAGTAATTTTCAGCCATTTTGTATTTAAATATTACAACATACTGGAGTGATATGTGTTTATCTTTATAGGGAGGATATCGACTTGAGTTGCTGGATAGGAACTACAAGTTGATTACTAACCTTACTAGCTTAGATGCAGGAAAAGAATACGTCATGGGAAATCCCACGTAATTTTTCCTTTGTACAGCTTTATTGGATATATTGATAATAATATTCAGGCGATTAAAAGCTAACATTTGATTAAAATGGATAATACAGAGCTCAGTCACACGTAGTAATGATACCAGAAATGCCTTGTTCAGATTGCATTGTCCGTTTGGTTCGGCAAGCCATAGAATTTGGTGCGGAGTACCACTATCAAAGTTGTGCCGATGTGGATATAATTGACAAAAGAATGTTCAGAAACAACTGCAATAGGCGTGGAATGGCAGAAGGGAACATGTGTTACTGCTACAAAGGTATACATGACATAAATTAATGCGAACTAATAACTATCCACTATACATTCAGCTACTCTGGGATTGGGTACCTACATAATATTATGACTTAAAGCTAATATTATAAAAGAATGCCGAAAACAAAGTCGAAACTTTATTCCTTGGATATTTTCGTAAACATCGTAGGTCATGCAATAAATGTAATCTTATTAAATTGTGATATTATAGGATTCTCAGGCCCTTTATGTCAGTATGAAGAAGAATGTGATTCTGGTAAGGCATGATTGTCACCTGCGACACATTTAAATTAACCACAGGAGCATGCATTTAATTATGGCAACTTAAATTGTAAAATTGCTTTTTTAAACGAAAACTGGTAAATTGCTAATTATTGCAACTATTTGAGAATAGACATGGACTGCAGTGGTAATGGCGTATGTATACACATTGGAGGTACTAATTACCCATCTCGCCAATGTTTCTGTGCCCCGGGCTTTCACGGAGAGAAATGTTTAATGCCCAACATGGCTATGCTCCCTTCCTATCTGACCCTTGATCACTCAATGTATAAAATGAAGATGTTGAGCGATAAAGTCAACCTCTACTACAGGGTATCCCTTATAATCATACATTATGATAATTATTTATTTTGGGTCGTAAATACCAATTTTCTAATTTTATTACCTCTAATATCACACTTTCTCTCTGTTTGGTTTGTTTATTGTTTTATCCCTTCAAGTGCTGCATGAAAGAGAGAGAGTGCATTATTTAAGTAATTGCATTTAATTTAGATGATTCCTGCTGCAATAGAGCAGATGAAGGAGATAGAATTCGTAATGGAGATAATGTGTATTTCTTACGGAGCCTTAGGGATGCGACCCAAATCTTTAGATGAATCATGCAAACAGTTTCCTGCCATTGACGAGACAATGATGTAAGTTTCATGCTATCTGTTTACTACACTCAATTATTGAGATATCAGACAGAAATTACAGCAATCCATTTGCATGCAATCATAAATCTTCATAGGATCACACAATTTCTCTTCTGCTAATAAATTCCAGGGGTGGTAATATGATGTCTCCAATGCAGAACTGGATGACCAAATCTCATCATCCTTCAGCCAATCATAGCCACAGTGTTCGAATGGCCAATGCTGCAATGCCAAACCATCAAATGCATAGACAAACTAGAGATTCGGCTGTAAGCTTATATTCATAGCTTAATTAGAACTAATAATATCATATTAACCCACATTAATTGACAATTTCTGTATTGAACTTAAGTACGCTCCAATAAAAGGAACTTTTCATGCAATGGACTGCACAGATGTAACTATCGGAGCTGCTCGAGGAATGTTTTCAAGAATTCGAGATTATTACACGAGAGATCAATCCACACCTCGGTTGGATGAAATCTGGGGTGGTTGGGATGATATAACGTAAATAGTCTACAGTATAGTTTAATGAGTATACTTCAGCTCTGTAAGCTATTGAAATTCCACCGCATTAGAATTCGATAAAGTTTCCAAAATTTTATCTTTGTAGTTCAGCAACAGGTTGGGAAATGAACGGGAAAACAACTTTGATATTCAGGAAGAAAATGTGGGCCATGGATCAAGCGGACCATTCAATTTCTGGTGATATGCATGTGATTTGGTCAAGAGGACAACCACCAGGGATGTACGTCCATGTAGTTCCTTCTGGACTAGAGGCCCCAGACGAAATGCCCACCAATAAATTGTTTTACACCCCAGATGAGATCAAGTATCATGGACATGGAATGCAAAGAGGAATGCTGGACATTAATTTTGCAACCTGATTATTGTGGTCATTGTTGGCGATCGCCGTAATTCATGTTACTACAAATTGTAACATAATTATTGTCAACCGTATTTTGTTTGTCTTACATTTTTTGTTTTTACGCTCATTGAATGGAGTGCAACACGATTTTACATGATATAACGAGGAGCATTTCTGCATTAATAATTTGAATGCAACACATCCCTGATTGACGTGGTTGAACAGTTGTAGATAACCACAGTGGAACTTATCACCATTTTCATTCCACTATTTATATGATTTGTATAATATTACCAGCCAAGCCCAATCCATCAGCATACAATAAGAGCAGTCTGACTTTGCAGTAACATAATATTTATTATTTGCATAATTATTCCATACGTCAACCATGGACGTACATTATACCATGCACGAACTTAAACACACTGCAGTTGGCATCTATGTATCTCTACATTTTTGATTGAAGCAAACAACACAATACCTAAGGGCGTTTTTTCATCTAAATTAAGTTCATGATTGTTGATAACTAGCAAAATCTTTTATCTTCGCTTTAAAATGATAACTAGCTTGTTTTAATTTTAGTAGTAAATGGAAGCAGAGCATAATTGTATTGAATTAACAAAAATAAAGCAATTGTTTTTTATCATAAATAAACTAATAATAATGTTGCAAGTGTATATTTCTGCTATGTAAACACGATCCTCCCAAAGCAAATAAACTCCTGTCATTCTGTCATTATATTAAATAATCAAAAAGCCAGGAACACAGTAGTTTTTAACTATACAGCGATCCTGAATGTCAATTTTAGTGTTAAAAAAATGTAAGATGAATTCTGCAGAGTTGCAGATGCCTGTGAAGAATGTAGAAGTCCGTCTCTTTTCTATATCGTTTATATGTAGGTAGTGTAGTTGCACCACAATGCTTTTCTTAGTGCACCAATTAATTTACAATAAAAGTTTCATACAAGAACGTAATCACATATAATAGATGAAAAATGTTCCAAGCCATATATCATAGAATCCGACGAAATTATGGTGAATGAATTATGTTTGCGAAAGGGCGAGAAACATTTTCCATTTTCTGTGCAACCTTAAGCCCCAAAAGCTAAATTTTGCTCTACATATTTTCATTTTCTGTTTGTAATTCATACGTAGCAAGTCTGAATATTTAACGTAATACAGAGAAGGTGTTGTGTCCATTGGTTGCTTGAACTTTGGGTACAATAAGGACATAGAACGTCCACAGAAGTTGTCAGTTGATTATTTGAATTAAAATTCCAAGACTTGTATGCAATTTATCATATGAATTCTGCAAACTGGCGTCATTATTCATGATTACCTTTGCAGATACTTTCATCGGACTGCAAATGATGGATTATTGATAATAAGACAATTAAATATGGGATTATAGAACATACCTGTGCGAATTTTGCCTTTATATAGATTATCTCTTTGCATTGATTTGAATTCTGTATTCTGAACAGCCGAAAATCTTTATTGACAAAAAGAAAACTTAGCTGCGTAGTTTATTTAAAGGGAGTTCATTAAAAGCAAGAACAATAACTGTGTGCAGTAATTCATATGTAATCATTGGTCATAAATTAGATAAATAACGTTAAGAGTGGAGCTGCAGACATGACTAAGTATTATTAGGTACGGTTATTGCAATTTAAGGTAGATAGTAAGAACATTTACATTTTTCCTAGAAAAGAAACAGTAAATATTTCAGGTAAACATATCTGCATGTATCTACTTAGCATATGAAACAACAATTTGGGTCAAGACTTCAAGACAAGCAAAGGGGCGTTGCACGTTTAGGCTCTTAAACCAATACAACTGAACACCAAATTGCCAATATCTTGGATTTCATTACATATTTAGTACCTATTAGGTATTCTCAACGCTCAAGTAGAGATTGTGTTGATAGGGAGCAATCCAATGACAGGAGTGAATGTGCCCTGTCGTCCATGTTATTTTTGTACTTTTTCTTATACATTTCATTTTCTCTTCGCCTCCACATTCTCTATCGTTTTATTGTCTTTACGATGTTGCTTATGCCATTAGTTATTAGTAGATCGTAAAGATTTCATGAAAAACATTTTAAAAACTCTGTAGACAACAATTCAACATTTCTATTGCATCCAATTAAATGTTAGTGTACCATATCATACAATTACGGATTATCGATAGTTTTTAAAATTGGAATCTATGCATTTTTATTTACTCCGTATCTCACAAACAAGAAACACGCTAAATCATTTTCTACTCCTACTTAATTATTTGCTCTTCTGCAATGCAAATGTCCCTGTGTAGGTTGTTCACTGTTCGTGTCCGAACTTTCTAATTTGAATATACACATCACTAATTTCAATTTTATTTTGAATGAGCCAAGGCACAAAATTATGAGATTTAATATGAATATTTTCCTTCTTATTACACAGTGCAGTTACTAAATGCTTTGTCAGTTTGATTTTGTTTGAAGTGTAGCAAGGACTGTAGAAGTATATTGGTAGGAAGAATTAATTGTATTGTAAGTTTAGTGATATGCTGTAGCCCATTTCTTATGAGAGTAAGGATGAAAGAGTATAATATTTCATTCTGGTCAGAGAATTAAAGCTTAGAGCTGAGAATACTTTACATTAAAAGCAAATGTCCATACTACATAGCCACTTAATTAGTATAATGCATTTTGGAATCCCGAAATGATTTGGTAAAGGGATTATTTTCAGAAATAAATAAAAATCATCGCATGCAACATTAGCATCACATTATTGAATTCACGGCCTTCGGGAGAAATCCAAATTACTCAACGTTTTTGTTTTGCAGTGCTTGCTGAGAATGGTTGAAGGTTTAAGTCTATGAGTAACACATTATTCAATATTTCAGTTACCCTATGGAGTAGTCGGGATAAAAAGAACCACTTCAGAGTAATAAATAGTTAATTATAGAAACTAGCTAAGCAATTAAATTGATAATGTTAATTAACAATCTGGGTAATGATCATAGATGTGCAATACTGATTACTTGATTAGAAAAACAAATTCATCTCGGGTGGCCTGCTTGAAAATGCTTCCTTAACAAGTCGCTAATGGTGCTCTCCAATAAAGAAACTTCGTGCGAACAACTTGTATGTCAGAGAAGAAAAGGTGGACATTACATGATCTTGTTGTTCGATTTGTGTTGCAGTAACCAGAAGAATTGCTTCGGGACGGTTTAACTTACGCATGCATGAAGCTTAGTAGGCTGCCTGTGATTGATGGAACGACAAAGCAAAGCTGTAATTAGAGTAGCAGGCAAGGATGTGTCATATAACTATACAATTATTAAATGTATTCAAGAGCTTGAGAAAACAATGAGATTGTAAATAGGATCCTTATATAATTCACATTGATGTATTGTTCGCACCTTGCAGGACAATGTATAGGATATGCCTATGTAGTACCTACCACGTTGAAAATTGTATGTAGAGTTTGTATTTACCATAATATATGAATTTTATTGACGTAAAACGGAATTCTACATTATGTATATATGTAACAACTTTCAATGCATACCCCAAGGACTAAATTATGGCGCATGTGAGTTTAAAAGTAGGTAGGTAGGTATCCCTCTTTTGGATCTAACACAAAGGTAAGGATTTACAGAAATAAGTAATTTTAATCTGTTTAATTGGCTCCCGAGAGTGAATTTCTGTCAAAAGTTCACCTGCTGTTCTCTTACAGAAAGTTCAGGGACTAATTTTGGGAGTTGCTCTGATATTTAACCAATTTTTAAGAATAATAATCAAACCCAATTCAGATCCGTCTGTGGAAACATCAGAAGTGAGAGAAACAAGGAGTTTCGCATCTTTTGTGTGGATTGCTGAAGAGACAGACAGAGCCTTTTAGCAGTAATGCATGTTTATTAAATTATGATCTTGTCGTTTTGGGTAGTACCTGTACTGTATTACAAGTGTGAGGTAACCCTTGTTTTCGCTTTCAAGAAACATGAATCAAATTAGGATCAAATATCTTCTTGTATAATGTGGAGGCATGTATTTTATTGACGTCCACAATCCAGATCAACATTTCTCCGCCAGCTAAGTATAAAAACAAAGATCTTTGCTGAAAATTGCATCAGTTTTCTACAGTTAGTCCTATGTAGAGGTGTTTCTCCTGAAAGTTGGTTTGTTAGTTAGTTCTCCTTCATTTCCATGCTTCGGTTAAATTATTTTGCGTAGGGAATTTTCTAAAATTGAGTTTTGTGCACTGGTTAAAAGTCAAGATTTGACCTAAACGCTCCTGGAGAGGTAAATAAAGAACATTAAACATCTAAACACGGGATACCTTTTTTAAAGGGAAGTAATCATGTAGTGCTGTTTTATTTTGTGGAGTTCTACAGTATGTTTTTCTAATATAGGTATGGGGGTGTTACTAAGAACCCTCGTGGTTCTGTGCTGTACATTTTACCATGTCCATGGCTATGGATTTAGATTCCGACAAAATCCTAGAACGCAAGAAAAAACATTATGGGTTCATCTTCCTGGGGGTGAGCCTAATGTGCAAAGGGAATTCGATGATAGTAAGCTTTCGTATATTTCTTACATTCTTTTCACACGAACCTTTTGAAATCCGTTTAATTCGTACTTCAAAACTTAATTTTCAACCAATTTGTTTGGCAGAGCCAGTTTTTGGGTTTACTGCCCCTCCAAAAAGAGGGCCACCACTTCAGTCATCAAGATACCAAGAAGGGCAGGGTAATTCCATTTCTAATCCAAGTCGGCTTCCGACATCTGTAAGAGACCGCGACCGTGTGTTCCCCAAACCACCAGGCTCAAGTAGACCTATTCCTCCGAGCAATAACCGCCGCCGTCCTGCTAATCCTAATAACGAAGAAGGCTATCGTTACCCCAAACCCCCAAATGCATTGGAATTGCCTGATCCTAATCGCCGTCCAGTTTTACCAGGGTCATTAGCTGAAAATTCCCAGGAAAATCGCGACCGCCAGAGAGAAAAACAACGAGAAAAAGAGAGAGAAAGAGAAAGGGAGCGCGAACTTGAGCGAGAGCGCGAGAGACAAAAGCAAAGAGAAGTAGCAGAAAAGAGACGACAACAAGAGGAACAAAGGAAACGATTGGAGGAGCGTGAGCGCGAAAGAAAGAAGGAGCTGGAGCGCGAAAGAGAGCGGAAACGGGAACAAGAGCGGGAAAGAATTCGGGAACAGGAACGCGAAGTTGAAATTAAACGTGAGCAGCAAAAACGACTAAGAGAGCAAGAAAGGCGGAAGGAAGAGGAACGCCGTCGTGACCAAGAAAAAAGACGTGAGCTCGAATTGCAGAAAAAGCGTCAAGAAGAACAAAAACGTAGAGAACTGGAGAGAGAGCGCGAAAGGGAAAAAGAACGGGAGAAAGAACGAGAATTAGCCCGTGAGAGAGAGAGAGAAAAGGCTCGGGAGAGGGAAAGAGAAAAGGCCCGTGAGAGAGAACGCGAAAAAGCACGAGAGAGAGAACGGGAAAAGGAAAGAGAAAGAACCCGTGAAAAAGATCGAGAGAGGGAACGTGAAAAAGCGCGTGAGCGCGAGAGAGAACGAGAGCGCGAAAGGGAACAGGCTTTTAGACCCGTTTACAATCCAGATGATGATGTTTCAAACGAGAGACCCTTCCTTCCTCCGCCGGTTATCGATGCGCCAAGTTTTGAGCCTGAAGAACCAGAGTTACCCCCTCCTTTAAAACCTTTACCCTTACCTCCCCGACGACCACCATTCGTGGATAGAAATCCAGAATTTGGACCCGGTAATTAACATGACAGTTTGAGTTTATATTTAATGTAGGCAATGAAGTCTTTAGCTGTTCAGGAGCAACTGGGTGGCATTGGATAGATGACTAGTGAAACAGTGTCCAATTTAATGTTGATTTAAGTAAACAACTAGTGCACTGTCTCAATCGCTTTACCGCTTCCAAATGTTCTTTTTATAGAAAATAATTTTGAAAAAGAGTGAAATACAGTATTTTCGTTTTCATTAGTAATTTTTGAAACATAAAATGTTTCTAAATGGACAATAGGCTATTTGGCTATCTAAAGACTGTGTGCCTACATTTGTAGTAACAATTATTGACATTTTAATGCTTGTATCAATTACTTAAACATCAGGCTTAAGGTTCTGATTTCAGACCGTCTGGTGGCAGACCAGAATTCGGTTCTGCAGGAGGTCGACCAGGCTCTCAAGGTTTTATACCAAGTAGACCAGGAGGTCCAGATGGCTTTAGACCAGGCCAAGGCGGTGAAGGCATCTCCAACCTCCGCCCGAGTGGTTCAACTAACTTTCGACCTGGACAAAGTTCGCCGAGCTCTGCAGGTTTTAGACCAGGCGGGCCCGGATCTGTAACGAGTACTTCCATCAACTCTCAACAATCTTCTTCTGGGCAGCAAGAATCTTCAAGTTCGTTCGACTCCGAGGAAACTTTCCAGCAAGGACAAGGGTCCAGTCCGCTTGCCCCAGCTAGTCAGGACTCTTTTGTACAAACATCCAAAAAGGTCAGCACATCTTCGTCCTCATCCAAAAAGGAAGAGTCCTCCAGTTTCAACAAGAAAGAAGTTTCTGTATCGAGCGATGGGACAAATGACAAAGACTCTTCCGAGTGCGGTCAGGATGGAAAGGATGAATATTTTAATAATCGACTCGGTAAATGTGTCAGCAGAAGTAAAGGATAAAATTTTTTGTATTTGTACTCGAGAAATTATTACGCAATTTGCAGTATCCAACTAATTCAGATTTTCTATTGTGTTTTTTAAATTATTTCATGCACATTTGTTTTAGTGATTATGAGCTGATGCACCATGATTATCATTTACAGTAAACTCAAATTCAAATACAAATTATTCATCTCTTTACAATAATAATATTTATATTTAGTTCTAAACTTAAGGCGACTAGATGAGAAATCATTCTTTGCACAAATTCCTGATTTATTTTTAATGAAATATTCCTTTTACTTGTATCCCCACTATTCCCAACAATCAAATATTTATTCATGTACTGTCTCTTTCTCTCTCTTTATTCTTATATAGATCAAGATCAATTTTAGTATGCTTAGCTTACCAGTGTAAAACAAGCACTCTACTAACATAGAAACGGAAACACTCAAAGACGTTTGTAATGAGTTGACATAATTTGTCTAATGTACACTATTTGTTGTGTTATATTAGATTACTTGTAAAAATCCCGATACCCAATCCAAAAACCATGCTCCCAAATTCCCAATCTATAGTTCCATTAATAACACACGCTTGTAATAACGGAATTTAATTAAATCCATCCATCTAGAAAATTTCAATGTGTTACAATGCAGTTTCATTCCATTCCAATAGCATCAATATTTAATTTCCATTTAAAGTTTACAATTTACGCCTTGTTGATAAGTTATATTTAAAAGTACTGTGACTCATACGCTTCTTAAGGAAAATTAGCATAACTATAACTATATACATTAAAAAAAGCAAAATTTTTAATGCTTGTTGATAATGTGCATTTGCAGCTTCATTACACAATGATTCCATTCAAAACCAGATTTCTCAATACAGTACTCACACGTTTTGAACAGTATTAATGGGATAGAGAAGCTGACCTTCATGAACTGTTAAACGTTGATGCATCAGTCATTGTTGTCTGGCTTCTGCCTTTGTACAAAGTTACTAAACTACAGTTCAATAACTTGATGTGAACTAACACAAACACATTTTCATTCAGCAGGAGGTAAAACGTTCTGACGCATCGAATACCTTTGATAAAGTAACCTACTGATACTGATCCAATGAGTCATGCTAGCGTATATCCGTTTTCTTCGCACATATACTGCACATAAGAGGAAGAAAATGAAGACGAAGTGTAAACTAGTTTTCTATAATAGTGAAATGATAATTAGATGCGAATCGTATCCGTTTTAAATGAGTTTCTGCCAATTTTGTTTAGTTTAAAATAACTCGGATCTGACAAATGCATATAATGTATGCTTACTGTTTACTCTTATGAAATGTACCAATATGCAACAGGTGTGTATACTCGACTAATGTACAATGTACACATACATATTTTTACATATTTATTTTACATATTTTTATACATGTCTTTTGTGTACTATGCTGGGATGTCATTCATTAATGCTATTCTTAGTGTGCTTATCAATTACTCTGTAGAAGTAAACAGAGAAATACTCAGAATGACGAAAATCATTTTTTCATTTACATCATATTTATACTTCCGAAAAGACATTCCTTTTACTGCAACGTTAGGAGTACGAAATGGATATGAAGTTCAATGTTACTTTTACAAATCTTATACTTATCTTTACTTTGTAATGCATGATACACAATTACGTACTAGTAACATGCAATATGCAATGCTTGTTATGTAATGGAATTCCTCACAAAAACGTACAGAACATATTAACACACGTAGTATTAGTTTCACACGTAGCCATACGTAAAGATTCGTGTCGAAGTTTACTACAACCCCAGACTGCAACTCTGTTCCTGCTCTTCTCAATTCTGTTTTGGCATACTTTTTTGCATGGTCTACTTGAGAGTGTGCAACTCATAGTCTAGCAAGCAATTGTATCTACCAAGTAAAGGCCAAGATGCATCTACTAAGTATTACACCTGAGTAGATATGCAAATTCCAAATGATTATACACATTATTAGCATACTATATGCATAGATAAACTAATAACAAGTTCATATAGGTATATGTTTATTTATTAAAATCTTCGTTTTGTTGGACTAACGTTTGTAACTTCATTGTTATAAGGAAGACTAGTAAACAGGCGAAAGTAAACCAGTGAGAAAAAACGCATTAGTATCGTTCAGCACACATGCTAAGAAACGTTTCGTACTCAGACGTACGATGACTCATTTGATGTTTTTTCATTTTGCACATAAGATTACACATGCACTATGTCAGTACATAGTAAGTAGTAATTGTAGTATGCGTATATCTGTCATTAGTCATAATTACCATTAGAAATATCAGCAGATCAAAGTATGCATAATGTACGTATGTGAGTAAACCTTAACTTGTTGACAAGAAAGGTGCATGGAAGGAAGATGAGTATATATTGAAAGGATTTTCTCAGTTCTCATTCATTTCTCATTTCACATCCAACAAAGAAAGACTTCTCTCTCAACAACATTTTAATTTCATTTTCTCCATACAAGCACACTCTACAAGACATAAAAGTGGTCAAACGATCGTGATTTAGGCATATCGCAAACATCCGAAACACTGTAATCCTCAATACCACCACCACACTAACATATCAAGCAATACAGCTTTGCAATCGTGAGCAGTAAGTCATAATAAAAAGAAACAAATATTATCAAGCCTAAAATAGTGTCAATAGTGAAGAAACATTTTTATACTTTTGAAAAAAACTAAAAATGATTTTCAATTTTTCAGGTTATGGAAGATACTGACAATTTTCTCCAGAAATACTTTCTTCGACAATTGAACCGTACCCCTCTCCAGTGGAGCTGTGAGCCAGATTTATATATATCACAATTTAAGAAGACGTCTTTTGTACACAGAAGTGTATTTCGGATCACTTGAGATATCCAACTATTTCCGAGCCTTTTATAAGGATAACGAGATAATCACCTTTCTGCTTTCGTCTCTTTTATAGCTTTAAAAGGGCATATTGCAGATTATTTTCTTGTGGGAGTACTAACATTTAATCCCTCTTGAGATTAAACACAATATAGATAACTGCAGCAGATTTATACAGATTAAAGGCAAACAGTATGTGATTTAAAAATATATAAACCATACAAATATTTACCGTTACAGCGATTTATCAATTGCTAAGAGACTTTGCCTAACATTATTGTTGCATCATTACAGAATTCCACGAAGTGCAGAAAAGAATTATTGCACACCTCACCAATCACAAAATCAAGACGATAAGGGATAAACCCTAATCTCTAAAGGGACAAGTGTAAGAGTGAGTACGAGTACGTCTGGATATATTGAAAAAGAAGTCAAGATAATGACGCTGAGACGATTCCTCCGAGGAGTCATTGCCTTCCAAGCTGTTATGTTCACTGTTAGCTTAACTATTAGCTACAGTACAGCAGCTCCAGTGCCTTCTGTAGTATTTAACATCCCTTCCATTGTTACATGTAAAAGTGATGAATTCAAATCAAAATTGTTGGACAGATGCATCCCAATACTTAAGTTTAATGAGAGACATAGTATCGGATAGCTATATATACTACCTCCCTATGTATGCAACTAGTATAAGTATAGGATAAAAGTTAGGATAAAATGTAAATTATTCAATTGACGACAGGCATTCCGTTTCATAATGTATCATATTTTTAGTTATGTACTATAACGAAACAGATATGTGCGCATAAACAATTAAAAAAAGAAAAAGTTATTTATTCAAACATTACCTTCTTGTATTTTATACCTAATGGTTTTCCTTACTAAGACTGAACCTTTTGAATAATGTATTTTTTTAATCGATTGCTCATATTTTATTGTTTCTCAATGGCCATATTAATCAATAAGTCTATGTATCTGTATATATTATATATATATATATAATCGGTGTTCATTGTACTATAGCTATGCATGTCTTAATTCGATACTAGGTTTTTCCTGTACATTAAATAATTTTACACACTATTCGAATTTCCAATCATATAACGTCAAATCATTCAAATGTAAAGCATGAAGCTTAGGGAGATTTGAAATGTGCTAAGTGCTAATGTCAATACTTACAAATTATAAAATAAGATTAATTTGTGTTGTGTATTTTGCGTGTGTATTGTACATGTCAAAAACCCGAAATATTTAATAAAATCTATAAAAACATGTTTATCTGGGCATTGTTCTATGCACATCCTTGTAGTTATTACAACTACGAATTTGTCACGTATATTTTTCAGGGATGGAAATTATAACGGATTCAATTGACTTATGATTGCATCGAGTTATCCCCGAATCATAAAAACTATATATGACTCAAATTCAAAACTTAAAATTATCATATTGAATATAGGCCCGTATTACGAACCTCGTCTTAAGTTCTGAGGACTACTCAAGACGTCCAAAAGACATGGAAATTGGCGTCTTGACGACATCTTATGAACATAAGACGACGGTCATAATACGGGCCATAGGCCCGTATTATGACCGGCAAATCGTCATGGAAATTAGGGGTTTTCTTCAGGTGGCGAAAATGCAGGATTTCTTTCGAAATCTACTGGGACGTAAACAAACTATTTGAATGAAATATTTCGTACTGAAGGCTAATGCCTGTCGCTCCCTGCCTAGTAATAATTTGTTTGCTGTCCCAGTAGATCTCGAGACCCTTTCAATTTAAATGGCTGAGTTTTCGATAATAGTTTTCGATAATAAATAATAATTTTCGTCACCTTAGTAAGAAAAATCCTAATTTCCATGACGATTTACACCCCCCCCCTTGATTTGCACCTACTTATATACATGAAAATACTTCTGTGTACCTTTACCGGTCATTTTTTCAATTTTGTTGTTCTCCGTATTTTTCAAATACGCCAATATCAAAATTATAGTAACAGTAATATGAACATTTGAACATGCAGTTTTAAATTCTCCGTTTAATGTATTACGCTTACGCTGGTCACAAACAGGACAAACCGATTCAGTGCGCGGAAAACGTAGCACCAACGACAATGAAGGCCATAATTTTATTAGTAGTCGTGTTTTAATCTTTTTAGTTTCTACCTGTTTTACACCATCTAAATTGTAGATTTTTACATACAATTGTTTTGTTAGTGAAAATTACAATCAAGCACGCTTACGGCGCCATTTTACTATGGAACAAAGAATTGCGGAGAACAAATCGCCTGTTGTAATTGGTGGGAAATACAGACTTGTCAAGAAGATTGGAGCAGGATCGTTCGGAGAAATTTTTTTGGGGGTGAATATTAGCAACGGGGATGAAGTTGCAATAAAACTAGAAGTGGAAAGAACTCGGCATCCTCAACTTCTCTATGAAAGCAAAGTGTATGATTTTATACTTTCCCATATTTATAGTTATTCCAGTATAATAACGTTAGCATTAAATTTTAATATTAAGTTAATAATTATTCGGTTTTATTTTTATTTTTTTTAAGGTACCGAATTCTACAAGGTGGTCTAGGTATACCAAACATTAGGTAATTAATTTCAATAAAATGGTGTAATAAAATAATTTAAGAGAATGTTCCTGGAATTTCCGTTTATTGGGTTTCTCCAGTAAAAATCTGTGCGAAATCAGAGATTTATTTTCGCCAGATTTTTGTTGGACAACACAACCGGTAATCCGAAATTTAGGGGATGTTCCATCCCCATAAATTTCGTCACCGGCATGAAAATTCTAGATGTGATTAATATTATTGTGCTATATAATAATATTATAGTTTCTGCTGATATTGAGAGTATTGGTATATTAACTGCTAGAGATGATTAAAATTAAGTTCACATTATTAACAATTTCAGATGGTTTGGTGTCGATCAGGGTTTCAATGTATTGGTTATGGATCTACTGGGACCTTCGCTAGAAGACCTGTTCAAAATTTGTAATAGAAAGTTTTCTTTGAAAACCGTACTGCTAATTGCAGATCAGCTCATCGCCAGAGTTGAATTTGTTCACTCAAAGAATTTTATTCATCGCGATATCAAGCCTGACAATTTATTGATGGGTAGTGGACGGCATTGCAACAAAGTTTTTCTCATAGATTATGGGTACCTATTTGATTGTTAAAAAATAATATAAACGTGCATACAGATTATAAATTAATGGCTTATGTATGCTGATAAATAAAATCTTTTGAAGGCTTGGCAAAAAATACCGAGATTCCAGGAACAGGGATCATATTCCTTACCGTGATGACAAAAATTTGACGGGAACTGCTCGATATTCTTCCATTAACGCTCATTTAGGTATAGAGCAAAGGTAACAAAACAATAATAGATCTGAGTATAACTTTTTTTAACGATTACTACTAATTAGTTTTTAGTATCTATATATTGTTGACTATGTCGACTTTGTCGACTAAAGAACCATATTAAAATTAATAATTTGTTCACTGTTGTAAGCAGCCGTCGAGACGACATGGAATCCATAGGCTATGTTTTAATGTACTTCAATCGAGGAAGTCTTCCGTGGCAAGGTCTAAAAGCAGCAACAAAAAATCAGAAGTATGAAAGAATTAAAGAGAAGAAAATGTCAACTTCCGTAGACATTTTATGTGCCGGCCATCCAGCTGAATTCGCCATGTAAATAATTATTCACCAATTTGTAGTGTAGAGTAGAATATTTAATTTATTTAAAAATAGCAAGATTGCCTAACTAGCATCATGGGCGTATCCAGTATCCAGTGGGCTTGGTGGTTGAAGCCCTCTCCCCCAACTCCGAGAAACAAAATAATTTTTAAACGAAAAGTACTTATTGGCGCAATGATCAATTTTTGATTTATTTTTAAGTAAAAAATGGCATTAATGCGCGATTTAGAAGTTTAAATAAATAATCTAAATTCTGAAACCAGCCCAATGATTTTCCTGGCTACGCCCTCGAATGTGTATTCTGATTTCATTTTGTGTCTTGACCGTGACTTCGCATTTTTTCTAAAGGTATATTAACTACTGTCGTGGACTCCGCTTTGAACAGCCCCCGGATTACATGTATCTTCGCCAATTGTTTAGGATTTTATTCCGAACCATGAATTACAGCTACGATTATACATTTGATTGGACAAACTTGACTAAAGATAGTGATGAACAAAATCAATCCAGTGCAACAGAAACCAGTAATAGATTGGCTAATCAAGAACGTGGTCGCAAACGAAGCAATGCTCATGATGGAGAAGGTGATTAAGTCTAATTCGCACAAATTCGCAAGTATTATATGTTCAGTTTTCACTGTAATCGTTCATATAAACAAATGACTGAATATTATAATAATAATATAGTTTAATTCAGAATAAAACTGTATGTCAACGATGCAGTAAAACTGTTTTGTAATCATAGTATGTTCATTTATATACATTCTCGTACCTATTATAGGTAGCTCGCCCTGATATGATGTCAGAAAGTATATTTTAGTCGACATTATGCAAGCTTGAATTGCATTGGTCTGCTAGGTCTACTTGGTTTACTCTGATGGTCTGTTATAAACGTATCTCAGGAACCGATATACACGGAAACATCATGATGGTGACAATAATGACCCCAATATTTGGCTGGAAATGTAATATTATTTGTTCCTGTAGGGAGTAGTGATGTAATGTATGCGTATTAGGTTATACTTTTTTCGTAAAACAGTCGTAAGAAAAATAATACTATGAAAAAGTTAGGCTAAGCATTCAAGATTTTCAAAAAATATCAAGATGAATCTACAGATAAAGATGTCCCTAAAAGTTAATAGTGACAACTATCCCCACTCTTTAATAAAATTGTTTTGTCTACCTTCAAGCAAATAGTTCTGCGATCTCGAATTCATTGTTTCAAGAACTAGCCTACACACAGGGGATATGTTTTGCTGTTTCCGTCTTCCTATTTTCTATGTATTTTAGTATTTTTAAACATTAAAACCACAGGGCCGCAACCGCAATTAGGCTCCTTTGTGAATTAGGGTAAACTGTCCAAAGCTGCAAAGTTTTCAAAATGCGCTGTTTTTCAATCGTTTAAAATCGCACTTCTAGCTACAGCCCTGTTTTAGAACAATATTTTTGGTATTGCATTTTGAAATTAATAAAAATAGTATGTATTTCTGCTTATTGCCAATAATCCCATCTCTGTATAGCTATGAATATGGAGGGTAATCTTAATAAACCATTGCAAAAACGGCTGTAACAAAGTAGCGGAGGTGAAAAATCGATGATTTACTCCAAAAATCGATGAT
>JAAAYG020088309.1:4392-27836 GCA_009936455.2 Tomocerus minor | reverse complement strand
GGTCAGGTCTTTTCAGTATTGACTTATTATAAACGTAACAAGGAGGAAGGAAGGGGTCCTCATCATGTCGAGTCCTTGCTGATGCTAACTGCATTGGTTACTTAAGGATAAAAATCATCAAAGCTTCCCTTCTTTCCATCGTGTTTGTTGTGTACAGAGTAAGATTTAACATTTACTGTAGCTACATGAATTGAGGAGGACTTGGTTATTCCTCCAATCTCCACCATTCTTTCCCCTTATGAAGTGGCTCGTTATTTCAAGAGGCTGATTGTCCGATCCACCGTAACAGTCGGGGTCCGCATTGGTTTCGACACGCGAAGGGCTTCTTGAGAAAACAACAATGTTAGCGTAGACTTAAACCAAAGCGTTCTCAACTATTACTATTACAAGCGCATTCTTATATAGGCTATTCTTATATTTATAGTAATGGTTATAAGAAGAAGGAATAATGATTCTCTATAAGAGAGTACACGAGTTGGAAAGATCTATTAACTTACGTTATGCTGCATTTACGATTAGGATTTTTCTTTGCTTTTTACATTATGAAGATGAAGGATATCAAGTCAAAGTCACTTCAAGGGATCCCTTCAAACTCTTCAATTCATTCCCATTGAAAATCTTCTTCACAAAGGGCTTCACTGCCATTATGTACCTAACTATACGTTGCAGGACCTACTTACACTTTTCATTACTTACACTTTGGTTCAACACTCTACTATTTTCATAGAATGAGGATAGCATTGCTACCTGTCCAGTTCCTGCTCCCTTTCTTTTGTGCATTGAGATCCTATGCTCTCCTAAATACTGCATTGAAAATGAAGATCGACTATTAAATATGGGATTGATAGGAGGGAAATGAAAAATATGGACATGTCTTTATGCACACTACTTAAATAGCAAAACGGGAAGGATATAGAAAATTGGGATGTGATACAGCACACACCAACATTTTACAATTCAACTTGAACAGGATTACAATAGAACACAACAACGTAGGAGCAGACAATAGGGCAAAAGCCAAAGTTCTATTCAATTTTTCCATCACATCATATCAAACAAGACATTCGTCATACTGATAGAGACAGAAGTGCTGTCTAAGGAATAAAAACCCTTCGAATTCGGTTGCAGCTACCGAAATGACTTAGAATTAAATGCCGTAAATAACTGAAGGCATTTTAACTTTTTTTCGGATAGATTGATTGATATGGACATTGATATTCAGATAATGTACAATAATAACTATAACTAACGAATACGTGAGGGGTTGTTATCGACAAGGCAATGGTGGGACGTGATTTAAAATATGTACTTCAGTGTGTTAAGTCTCTTAAATAAATTAATCTACTGATGTACACAGAATATAATATAAGCCACTTCTCGATGTGTCTCTGAGTAAGATCTTGTTAGGATAAAATTATTTTTTATGATTAATGCAATGGCGTATTAAAAATATCGTAGTCACCATTTAATTCCAATCTCAACATTGTGCAGATCTTCGTCTGCGTCTGCAATCACAGAAATTCAGAAAATGACAATTAAAGTTTTGACTTTATTGTTACAGGGCAGTGGACGAGATTTCAAAAGAATAATTTGCAATATGCGTCATACGATTTATATCCTTGTAATATGAAAACGCTTACGTCTGAATATTGGACAAAAATTAAGCAGTTGTGGGAGAGCCAATTAAAAGGTAGCTATTCTAGCTAATAAATTCGGTTGCAATTGGGTTAAGGTGTATTGTATGCATTGTATTCCAGGATAATACAAGAAACTTTTACATTATAACTATTAAATTACAGATCACACCTACTCATAGAAAAGATTGTGCGAAACACGAAATGATCGACACGCAATTACAAACTATAGATTATTTACAACTTTGCAATGTACTATTAATTTGAATAGATAGCCATGAATATATGAAATATAGGTAGAGTTGTCCAGAGAATGGAAACCGACAGTTCCCATGCTTAGAGCATGGTATACTAAATAGTTGAGTTCAGGGTGCATTGGCATCTTGCATCAATCAAAAAGGAGGGAAGACGAGGAAGACGAGGATAGCTCCTCTGAGTCTATCTATCCATTGCAATGGCTAAGATTTAGTTAATATTAAGTAGGTAGATAATGTAAGATTGAATTCGAATTTAATAAAACTCTTTTCCCTTCTGTTTGGGAATAGTTTGGTGGAGTGAGGATTACGTAGCTAGGAGCGGAGCAAGAAAGTCGAACCCCTCTCTGCTCAATCGACTAGAATTTGATTGTGATTATAGGCTAGGTGGAGAGACGGATACAAAAGGCAACACTAAATGGCTACAAGAGAATCCCGTGAAGAAGAAGAAGATGGAGGTAACATAAGTCAATCCAGTCTGTGTATATAGAGAGAACAATAATCATTAGTTGATTTGATAGTTATTGTTGCATGTACATGCATTCCTCAGGAGCAAAAGCAACTTACAATAAGTTGACTATTGGATTTACTGATGAGAAGATATTATTATGGCATATATTAGCTAGCTATTTAGTTAGTAGCAATAATATATTAGCTACCTACTTGAATCCTATAATAATAAATTTCTAATGTAGGAATGGCAATAATAGATTCTTTTTTAGATGTATGTACCTTGTATGAATATAACTAAAACATAACTACATAGTATAGAGAATTAAATGTAAATACATAGGTTGGCGAATGCGGAGAGCTGCTCTTTGAAATTAGAAAAACAAGGAGTAGGAATTAATCTTCTGAAAAATCAAAGAGTCAAGTCAAGGCTTATTGTTAGATTTACATAGGTTCACACTGCGTAAGGAACAGCATTCGTCCAGAAGGCAGTCAGTTAAGAAAGTAATCATGCAACCATATATTACAAAGAAGTTCATTTGCAACTGCCGACGAAAAGTCAAGTCAAGTCAAGTCAAGAGCAGTACAGTCAGAGTCACTCCAGAGAGAGAGGCAAATGAAGTAAGCAAGTGAGTAAATGCCCATGCGATGCCATTCCATGAGTTCTCTAGACAGTCTCGGACATTCCTTTTTGCTTCTTACACTCACATACATCTATGTCCAACATATCAAGTTGTAGGGTGTTGCTTTTTCTGTTCCCTACCACCAATATGTGCATATATAAATGTATTTTAGAAGAAACGGAGCCCTAACTTTAACTGATGCTGATGGATAGGTTGTTTTGCTGGCAGAGGAAAAGGAATGACGATGTGAAGGTTAATTGTGCCCTGTTTTACAAAGAGTTGCACTGAGTTTGTCACCGTCGTGTCGTGATCTGACTCCGCTTCACTCGATTTCAATGCTCAGGCAAGAGTGTTTGTCGAAAGAAATATTTCTACATGAGATTTAGACACTTAATGATAAAATGCTACTGACTCCTGATTGCTACTGACTGAGTGACTGACAATGAATAAGTTGACAAGCCAAGAAAAACCTTTTTCATTTACATAGTAGCTACTTAAACATTGTAGAAAAATCAATACGGATGTCATTAAGAGCAACACTAACTTTCTGTAGCCTTCCACTTGCAAATTATACATTCAATTGCACATAGAAACATAGAGTTGATTTCTGCAACTTTATTCTAATAGCTACTTGTTAGTAAGACTGGAAAGTATTTGAGAAGTTTGAGGAGGAGGAGGCTACCAGTAAAACTACCAACTGGAATCGTATAACTTGAAATAAAAACTTGTGTAAAGCACTTAAGGTAAAATTTTTGTCACGAAAGCCGGTTAGTTATATACTAAGAGCTTCAAAGAATAAAAGACAGTTCGTTAGTTACATGCACAAACACAACAATCTATCTACCACTGCTTTAGAATTTCCAATTTCCTAGAGTTTAGTATTTATGATACGGGGAGCTACGAGATGACAGCTAAACTTTACTCTCTTGGTACACGTAGAAGTGATGTGAAATATTAAATGAGGGAAGGTTATGAGGACGCACGTACACATAATACATATTTATATATAGATACCTTAAAAAAACGTTTGTGTGTGGATGGATATTATTGTTATGATGGCTAGTTGAACAGTAAAGTACAAATACATCGGTAAGTATAGAGACAATGTATGCATAAGTAGTGTCGTAGTCGTAGTAAAAATTAAAACTGACTTTACTACAAATATCTTTGTAGTGCCACCACTAAAACGGCATGGTGTACTCATAAATGATGAAGCTTAAAGGTAAAATAAATAGCCGACAAACTGGATGAACGGGTTCACCAGACTTATCTCTCAGTTAAATAAGTCTTCGTATACTTTAATGCTTTTATAACTGGAAGGAGTCATTTTCTATCAGTGTCTTTGTAGTTAAGAAGAAGAAGAGACGAGGCAACATAAATATAACCGGGCCCGTACACAGCTTTTGATTTGCATTCGGAATAAACTTTATGGAAATTCACACGTCCACTCCACTCCAGTCCACGATGAATGATTTCATTTCGTTTATACCTGTGCTGCCTGCGCCTGTGTAATTTAATTATTATTACCTGCTTTAGTGCCGCACCACTACTAACATCCCTACTGGCTAATGAGAATCAAAACTTTAACAATGTACACAAACACACTCAGACAGCAAGGAGCGTGACATCAAAACAATTTTAAAAACCTTACTATGAAGTCATTATTCACAAATAAATGTTATCTATGAGTAATGAAACAGGCCCTAGACCTCTGAGCAAGTGCCTACATACACTTTACACATTTTAATCTATTACTGCATTATTATTACTTTCCTATACAATTAGCTTTAAATTAAAAACAATACGTACTAACTTGAATTTTCTCGTACTAAAACTCTGTTCTTCGGGGAAAGAGGGAAATATAGGCATGTTGCCCTCAAAATACACAGATTACGACCTGATATGAGTGTGACTCTCAACAAGAAACAATACAATGGAAACCAAGACAGGATATGTCATAAACACAAGATTCACCTATAAAACGCATCAGTACAAGCTGAGAAAATATTCTTGGAGAGCAGCTATGAAGTAATGATATAGAATATATTATAGATATGAGGATAAACGTCCCATGAGCTCCGTTTGCTTATTGTTAGTGGATTCATTTTGATGGTAATTCAGAAAGTACACATAATGCATTTGTATTTTCTATTAGGTAAGGAAAGAGCATTATTTATTCCTCATCTGATAAGGGAGAGAGGAAGAAAGGGAAGCCAAGTCAGGGCATAGCACAAAACTTAAGAGTGAATGTATCCCTGACCTTTGGAAGCCCCCGTCTCAACCCATTATACATGCTATCAACTACTAAATACGTTCCTTGCCTCTGTTTACTCCAAGTTTATAAATATATGGACAATCTTCCTTCACATTGCCTCAGTTCAGGTGCACATTCAATATTACACGCACAAAGTCCAGAGACGCTCATCCACCATCATAATATTCATAACATTCATATAACCACCACTTATATCCTTTACCTGTAAAGAATCATATTCGTGTATACTGCACACGTTTAATGAAAAATAAACCTGACGGAAGATATAGTAAAGGAGTAAGAAGTCCTAAACAAGAAACGCAAAGCAGCTGGCTGCTAGGAAAGCCAAACGGTTAGCTCTTCTGAACTTTAGTTAACCTATAGATCTATAAAGCTAAGTTATATGATGAAAAGAGTCTTATATTATTATAGCCTACCAAAATGAAGGAAAAATGAAATGAAGGGAATAGCCAGAATTTTAGTAGTCAATTCAATCTGTAGCCTAACAAACAAGACGAACACTCACAACGTACAAGTTAAACTTTTTGAAAACTACCTGTGCCTTTCTTTCTAATTTCTCTACTTCCATGCTTATACATTCTTAGCTGTATATATATTGATTATATCCTTATAGTAAATTACTAGTAGTTGTATACTGTCTGCTCCTTATAGCTACTTAATACCAGTTAACTATAGTAAAAAGTAAAAGAAGCGTAAGGATGAGGAGTGCAGATAGGTATTTCTTGAGGCAGAAGAATATTGTACGTACTAATAGCCAAGTCTTGAGCATTTACTAGGCGCCAAGCAGGTGGTTTGTTTTACCTTTCCAGTTTCCTCTCTCTCTCCTCATCTTAAACTTGAAGATGACTGAAACAACTCAAGATTTTCCGTAGAAAATATCCATCTAATGCATTCGGCTGCACTATCAGATCCTACAGCTTCCTTTTACTCTTGTATCCTTGTATGCATTACACCTTCTACACTTAGTAGCACTAAATACTACAGCCAACTGACTGTATCTATGAATAATATTATTAAATGCTTTTCCTATAACCATACGCTTGTAGAAAGAAGTAGTATGTTATTATTATAAGGCTGTTCTTAGTTCATATACTAAAGAACATCAAGAGTGCAGACGAAACAACTGTTTTCTTACTATTTAGTCGGTCGTGGCTGTCTTGTCGGCCTACTTGTTGATTCCCCTTTTACCTGACTGAACTCACAACACATCAAATGCAATTCATCTAAAAACTCAAACTCCTGACTCTGTACCAGGAGTTTCTGTTTACGGACACGTACTTCTCAAAAGTATCTTCCAAAACCTCCTGTTCCACCAACAACTTTTTCTATTCTAAAGATGTTCAATACGGAAATTCGCTTCTAATCATCTTCCTTATTTTTTCCAAAACTGTATTCTCTTATTTTCTTATTACGTATCTTTCTCATGAAATTTTATGCAATCTATACTTTCATTATATAAGATTCGCAGACTATTTCATGTCTGTATAAAGTAAACTTATTAAAAAAAAGTTCTACAGAAAACTTACAAGAATCTTCTATCAATTAAACAGTATGGTTCATAGGTTAGCCTAGCCTAACCGAACCTTGCTTATGAATGTTTACTTTTCTTTTGCCTGTCATGTCCTTCGAGAATGTGTTTGTGGATATAAGTGCGTCGACCTATGTCTTGTTATACCACATTGACAAACATGTATGTATGATGTGCAACTGCCGCCGCTCGACCTAAGTGATATGACCATGTTGACATCAGCTTGGCACCACAAATAAAAGTAAACAGTCAAGCGCAGATAAATAGACTGCACGGTAAACAGACAGAAATTGAAGATGAGACTGTCTGCTTTTCTAATGGGATGAGAATCCGAAAGCATTGAGTTACCTAACCATTTATAGTGGCTTTGTGGTGCAACCTATTATGACTTTTCACCTTAAAAACTCATCTGAGATCCTATTTATATGAAGGTAGCTTCAATATGAAACTCAATCTGAGGCTTACCCTTGTCCGCTTCGCCTTTGTCACCTGTTCTGCTTTGGAGCTCTACTTTCTACTCCAAAAAAGTAGAACTCCTAACAAATACACACAATATATTGTTCACTGCCAATCTGTTGTGAGCTATTGTATGTAATCCTGGCAGTTGACTTTGTAAAGTTAAACAACAGTTGGCTATGGCTTCGGATGACATTTTTTTATGAAATTTCTTCTTATCTTCAGCGAACTTCCCCCGTCTCTAGACCAACTTGTCAAATTTTTTGTTTATAACGATAACGATTATATAACTTATATGTTGTCAACTGGAAGCTTTAGAAAATGTTCCGAACCTAATTTCCAAAAGTCAAAAACAGTGAATCCCATTTATTAGTTGACATGATCTTCCGGACAATTATCGACATTCGAGAGGCTGTTGCTTCAGTATAAAAAATGTTTCTTGAATTTTAAAGAAGACATGAAGTTTTTAGGGGATGTATTGTTTTCCTATGGTTTCACACTATAGACAGTTTTGTATACGTGCTTCGGAAGTTATCTTTCTTTTCCGTGAAATAAAATACGTGAGTCGAGAAATGCTCTAGCATGGGACATTACCCAAAGTTGAACAGTTAGCTGACAATGAGAAATACATATGGCACGGGTCAGCAGGTTATCATCAAACCATTTTTGGTGATTATTGTCCCCTCAGAAAATCTTCCTTGGTTTTGAACAGTTGAGCGCATACGGAAAATATTCAACAATGTAACATGTCCCGTATGCATTTTAATATTTATTATGCATATAGAATTGGTGTTGGACAATAGCTGTATATATTTGAATGTAAATAATACTATTTACAATATAATAGCGTTTAGAATGTAAAAAATGGTGTATATAGATGCTCATTGTGTGATAATAATGGGAGGAAGAGTGTTTCCCAGTTTGGGTTGGTTTTAACGAGTGTCGCCTATAAAAGACTGTACACTCCAACTAATATTGCGTTTATTGCCGGCTGGGCAGGGCAGGCTGTGTCCTGTGTCTTTAAAGCTAAGATTGTCACCGGATTGCAGCTTCTCTCCTTAAACAGTCGACTCTCTGCGTTATGTAGTAAAGTAATATTATGACTGTAGTTTTAAATGTGTACGTATATAGAGTATAAGTGTGAGGACGGAAAGGCGATGGAGCAAGAGCCATGAAATGATTTCATGTAGCAGAAAATCGAGTGCTAATCCGCGTGATAATAAATTACAAGCGATATGTGACATTTCAGTATATTATGAGGATTTTCCTGTGAAAAGAGACAGGATTCATCTGTCCCCGAATGTTTTCTGGGTTGCTAGTCCATGTTTTCGAATTTCAAGCAAGATTTGAGTTTAACTTGACCGTAGAATTAGTGAGCGAAGAATTTTTTATGGAGTTCAGTTGCGAGAAAATCCTCTGAAATTGGAGCAGTTTGAAAGTTTTAAGTTTGTTAGAGTTGGGAAGCTTAAGCCATGCTGTCCAATTGGTTGCTGAAGAGAGCGTTCAGAATTGTAGTAGCCTTTATATTTACTGTGTAAATTCCTTTTGTGTCTAAGTAGAGGCATTAACGTTGTACTATATAGCAGACAGTACGTGAGGAGTTGGAGGATTGTGTAAAATATGAGTAAGTACATATGAGGGAGTTCGTTTCTATAAATTGTCGGAAATGGAAGTCGAAATGTGTAGATGTGAAATCTCGGGCGTCTGAGCTTGGCTACAATAAAATATAGGTCTGCACACAGCAGATCGAGACAAGGCAAAGATCCAGAAAAAAGCATCCCCACTTAACTCAAAGCATTCTTTGTCAATAATAGTGTGAACGTGAGTCTTGTTTCAAAATCATCTACAAACAATAATGTTTGTAAGTACATAATGTCAGTCGGACAAACTAGCTGGTAATAAAAGAGACTTACTTCCCTACCTTAACCACACAAAATCCAATTGGTAAACTCCGAGCATACATTCACATACAAGGGGTTAGCCTATACTATAAATATGTACATACATAACAACGTAGGAAAAAATATCCATAATGCATAGCTACCTGCCTTAAAGATCACATAAGGTTACTACATCTCTTTGCTCCTCGTCAATTCAGTACTTGTCCTCGTTTTGTTTGGCCAACCTTAAGGCCGAGCTTTATAGAGTAGTGTACTACTAGTGGTAGGGAGTTCTGACGTTAAGTTCCTTTGTATCTACTCGAATTTCAGTGGTTAGCTCACGTTAGCTTCTTTACATTATATTAGAGTCACTTTAGTGAGGAGGTTCATTCCAATTCTCTGGAACGTGGTTTATGTCCTCTGGTAACCATAAACCAACTTTGAGGGCTTAAAATACTACATATAAATTGATGCATGGACGTCCCATATACATCTATACATTTAATAGCACATAGCCTAGTTTTCCAACTGAACTCTCTACAGATATACACAACCTGGCTCAGTCACAGCAACTTCCCTAAAAGATGTTACTTTACTTACTGCATCATAGAAACGAATGTCTTATATTTAGTACACTCACGAAGCGACGAAAAAATCTAATAAATCACACGACGAAAAATGCCATTTGGAGACTTGGCTTAAAATTCTAGCTCCCTTTTTCACAGAATGAAATATTGTCTATTTTATTTAATACATTACTTTACTACCAGTTTGTATTAAGTAGTATAAAAGATTGAAAAAATGTTGATACTACTTTCTTGTGTACCCCCGTCTGAATGTTGTCCCTTTATAAAATACTACTTACATTACAATGATCAAGTCCCGTAAAAGTATCTTTGATCTTTTCAACTTGTCCTTCCTACCCTTGCAAACAAACTTATATATTTTGATCGAAGAGATAAAGTTACAATGTACACACATTCACACTCAGCACTCAGCCCGTGTAAGAGCAAACTAATTGCATAGCATAATACCGAATCCAAAGGAAGATGCAATAAATGAACTGAAAATTTCCTTACACGGGGAAATGACTTACAACATACAGTAATAATACTATCTGATAATATGCACTTATGAAAAGAGGAAATGAAATAGCAATTCTACATCATTCCTACCAAATATAGACATCCCCTCGATTAGATAACTTTACGAAATCCTTCATTCATTGTTGTACTGTAGCTTTTGAAAATTCAACAGTTCCTATAATAATATAACTAAAGCTAACTGTTTGCGTTTTTTATATTTTCTGTAATAAATACAATTTATGGTGCTTATAGCATAGTATACTGCAAATCATTAGTATTGACATTATATAGGAGATAAAGAGTGACATGGAGTACTAGAGATACTTAGTCAATACAAATATATTTGAAGATAAAAGTTGTTTGACTATTAGAACCGTCATTCTAACTAAGTCGACAGAGAGAGAGAGAGAGAACAAAAGACAGCTCACACAATGCAATAGGATTCGACTAAAGTTTACGACAATTATTAACGGGAAGATCAATGTTTCCTACTTACTAATGACTTTACTTGACTTGTCTTGACATGACATGGAAATACAAGTCCTGCTTAACCTGAGTTTTCCTTTGTGTAATGAAAACCTACGGAAAGCTAACAGAGAGGGGTATTTAACTCTTTAACACTCTGAACAAAAGTTCGGGGTATTACACTGATGAAATGAAGAAAGGAAAAGTTTTCTATAGCTTAACAGCTTTTGCTTTGTTCTTATACAAATCCAACAGCCAAAGTTATACAATACTTGTAGCTATTACAATCGATATTTAGGCATAACACATAAAATATATTATGTATTGACAGAATATTAAGGTGTATAGGAGCATACTGCATACGCGTTATAATTATTATATTATTGCAAAAGGTATACATACATGATGAATTGTTGTGATACAAATGATACAATTATAAAGTTACAGCCATATAAATGTATATTTGTTTGCAATGACAAACAAATCGGGAAAGCTATTGCTTTCTATTATTCCCAATCTAAATGTTGATTTAATGCAAGAGAGTAGAAGTAGAATGTCTGGCAAAGCAAAGTAAGCAAATGCATTCATTTCATCTTTCTCAATTAGCATTTAGCCATTAGTGCATAGGAGTTGAAACAAAGAAGCCGTTTAAGAGCCGTGCCGATAATACAGAAAGCTATTGAAGCAGTTTCACTGATTGACATTGCCATTAAAATGATACTGCAGTTAGTTAGTGCGAGTAGGTATTAGGTATCTAGAGAGTTCGGCAAGGGATACTCTTCATTTGTTGTGACTATCTCTCACGTAAGAGCTTTATCTTTGCGCATCTTACCTATTACGTATATGTATTACAGTATTTACTTGTAGTTAGGAAAGTTTCTTGAGTGCCCGCACATATATTTAATGTGTCCTTATGCTTTACGCTAAAGACTATATAAGGTCTTATACAATTATACGGCAGAATACCTCGTCTCTTTTACCTACTCTTTCTACACTACAGACATACATAGCTATCACATCGTAGAAAAGAGCTGAGAGTTCATTACAATTAGAATCCTATTAGGAAATCTACATAATGATCCTGTTAGACACTAGACGTTTGCTAGTCGTTAACTAAAGTTAACATGCCTAATCTACTGTCGAGAGTAGGAGCTTCGCAAACTAACTGACTGAACTGGCAAGTATCCTATAAGTATGTGACTGCATATTTTCTAGTTGGGTTGATTTAGAAGAAGTACCTATTAAGTACCTCACTACAACAGCACTGTTCAAATCTATTGGAAATGTGCTGTATCTGAGCATCTGTACTGTTCTACGAAGCAGTTAGTAGATTCATAGTAATGTTCATTCATAGTAGAGTAATGTAAATGTAACTACTTACATAGAACCTGCAGATACGTGACTCGGATCGAAAAGAAACTCTTCTTTTATGCACTTTCCTTGTTTCCACGCATTTTAAATGGAAATCAATGTTTTTCTATCACCATTTTACTCCCTCTACATGCCAATCCTACTCTTTTATATAATCAACGCTCTCGCAACGACTATACTGACAATGAGTGTTTCTCTGGACTCCCTAGCATTAGCCTATGTTCAGACACAAAGATATACAAAAACAAATTACCATTCTAAATACATTACTTGTACTGTTCTACTGTGTATGTACTATTAGAGAAAGACTGCTACTTTAGATACACGCTTCACTTAAAATAAAAAAGAATTCTGGTTTCCTCTGCTCTACACAAAGCTCGTTTATAGTTATCGATCTTCAAAATCAAATCAGTAAAAACTTACAGCAATATGTCCTTACAAGGTATTAAAATACATACATACCTATGTACATAATATTAGTAGCAGCCTCGCTCATAGAGTCCCAGCTATGATTGTCAGATGAGCATTTACTCAGTTGAACGTTTCCAGAATCTATGCACTCATTTCCTTCCACAGAAATCTTTCTGAAGATAACCAGTATCTGAGTACTGATATACTGTGTATAAGCAACTTAAGTAGTATACATACACTGTTTTCAAACCATGCATCCTCAATGCTATTAAGGGAGCGATGTATATATATGTGCATTGCTAAACTACGGTTTCATTTCGTTGGCCATACTCTCAGAGGCCAAGTGTAAAATGCTATTGAGTCAAACGTAAAAGCTTATAGGCAACCACCACCACCGAAAAAACTCAGCTAACCAAAAAAAGCAAGGAAGAAGAGTAATGTATACAAACTTAATGCATTGTAATGCAGCAAGAACGTGTCCTGTCCAATCTCTCTCGTCTCCAAATAAAACTTTGAGAATCAACGAACCAATTTTTACAGCGTCGTTTTCTTCGCTCCATCGAATCTGCCAATTGCCTTTTCTTTCTGTGCTAGAATGGAAATCGTCAAATGGACAACAAAACACAAGACACATGTTAGAGAAATTGCTGTTTACTACTTGCGACCATTTCACTATTGATTCCTACATGCAGGACATTCGCAGAGGTTAAGAATCCTTTGCATACATGCATATAACTTCACGTGTAGATAATAAACATACATTTGCAGAAACAATGCAAGATATAAACATGCTATACGGGGAAGAAAATGAATTTAAATACTTTTCACTTTAAAGATATGTCTGAGTTAACACAGAAATTAATTAATTCTAAGGTTAACTGAATTATTTTCTTTAGACTTTTTAAATGTACAGCTACAAGTTTACATTTTTAGCATCTAAATATATTATAAATTCTTTTATTATCGTCTCCGAAGAAATAATGTGCAGGCACCTAATATATTCTCACAGAATTGTGGACAATTATTATAAGCAGGGATTTTACACTCAATTATCTATAAAACCCTACAAAGGAAACAGATAAGTGTATAGATGTACAGTCGATGCACATACAATATGTATAGCTCCCTATTAACGTTATTAGAATACGTTTAAAAGCCCTTAAGAATGGCAAACGAGCAGAACGTCAAAAGGGTATTACGAGATTTGCAAAAATTGGATCTGTTTGCCAATTTATCAACAAAAAATCCGTATATAATTTGTTTACACTACTTGCCCTGATTTGGTTTTCATCTGTTTAAACTACTTTGAAGTAGGGGACTGTAATATTGGGAATTATTGTTTTAAAACCACATACTTAGCAAGTTCCTGATATTTGCATAGGCAATGCTATAGCAGAAGTTAATTATATGCCTTAGAATCCCTGCACAATGACAGATAAAGGAAACTGGAATACACAGGTTTATAGCACAATCGCATATTCAAAATCTGTCACTAAGCAGAGACAACAGTTTTGACAAAGCTGTTTGCCAAATTGATCTAAAGCAATCTAGGCAAAACAGGAAAAAGGATTGAGAGCAATAAAGAGCTTAATAACATAATAATAGTATCCATTGTTTGCATAACTAAGTAATATAAAAATGCGCAGATTTGATGAAATATATTGTTATTCCATTCTTGCATCTATATAATAACCTATAATCCGATTTTATATGTTACCTACTTTGTATTTAGTGAAATCGTTGAAACTAAGTAAATACAAGTATACCTACACCTATAGAAAAGAACAATAGAAAATAGTATTCGATGATTTACGATCTATTCAAGGAATCATCGAAGAAAAACTACATGATTTAGGAATCATATTGTATTACCACTGGATAAAAAGTGAATGCATGGAGCTGCTGGATTTATATGGCTATGATTTACAACTAGGTATAAGTATTGTGTAGGAACATGCATAGCTAGTACATATATGTAGCTCACATGCGTATTATATTATTCGCAACTTTATTCTTTATCTTAACTATCAGCAAAGAATGTATAAGACAAACAGAGATTTTTTATTTGCAATAAGATAAAGTGCTAGCATACACACAACTACATACAACTCACATGAATAGAATGTCTCATAAATAACTTATAGTTTACAATCAAGCAATTGAGTTGAGTTGTAAACCACTCGCTACTATTCTACACAAATAAAAATGAAGGGAAGAATGTGAGTAGTGAGGGATATAAAAATACTTGTGCAGGCTTTGTGTAAAGGCATACATAGCAAAATGTCATGGATTTACTGACAATAAGCAACGAAACAGTTGCATATTATGCATTAAAATTACTTGTTCGTATAAGGTCACGTTGAGAGGACCTAACCAGGTGGTTTTCGATAATAATAATATTGGTGTATGGTAGGTAAATGTAGGTTTTCGACAATAAAGTGTGTAATATTCTTGCAATCTTGCTTGTTAGTTAATTTTGTTAGCATTATTTGAGTTGATAAGGATCAGCACAGGTAGAGCTAGTGCAAATATGTCGCTTTATAACTCGAAAGCAATTTAGGCGAGGAATATATCGCAATGAAATGTAATGTTCAAAGGGAACGATGAAAAGGAGGCAATTTCTATTGTAGCCTAGGTATCTCTTAAGGCTTACGTAAGAGAAAACTAAGCGAGCAGTGGCTACACACATCAATACAATAGACGCTACTCTTCTACTATATAATACACTAATAATATGTACATACACCTTTGTATTCTCATATAAATTTGGACTAGTAGTATTTCAGCTTACTGTACGGCGGCATATAGCAGACGAACTTTTACTACGACTTCAAAGCCCAGTTTATCTTTATATTTATTGCTGGTTTGATGTGAGTTGATGTAGCGTCAGTGCACACAGCAGAAATATAGTGAAATGCATTTAGCTCTGCTGTGGATGGCCAAAGACATAGTAAAGGAGCAAGAAAAGGTAAATAGCAAATGCGTAACATGTTACTCTCCTTCAAATTAGAAACACACAGTTGGAAATATATATAGAATCCACCGCTAGGACTCTAATATATAAAGAGAGGCTAGATATAGTTAGTATATATAGGGCTAAATGAAAGCTAATATTTTCCCTCAAATTGGTTAGGAAGCCTGCCTTGCCCATCAAATCACCATCCAGCTCCCATTCACATTCGCAATTTCATTGTACTATGACTCTCCTTTAGTGCAGCTACTGTAAGTGTAAATATAAAGCACAGCTTTGAATTGTTACCTTAACTTATGTGTACTGCATGTAGGATTGCACATTTAATAGTACAATAACAATCGGCAATCCCACTTGCTTCTTCTTAAACAACGCCTTGCATAAACTACAATAAGAAAATGCCTCTATTCAGGACTCAGTAGTCCCTGGCACTTGCACCTATTACTACACAGAGTATTACCATGTCTTTTATTCAGTTAGGTGCACTCTCTTGTTATGCTCCTACTTAGTTTGTGGTGATGCAATTCTAATGTCCCTATATAGGGAATGAATGTACCTACACTCATTTATATTTGTTTATTCACACTGTGCAAATATTGAACGTCTTGAGTCGTAAAGAGTGCAATAAGATCTATTTCACTATACACTACAGTACAAACTGCCTCATAGTCACTTCTGTCTAAGAATGCAATTTAGCTACTGCTATAGACTTACTCTACAATCAAGTTAGCCAGTAAAGTAGTACACTACTGTGGACATAAAATTTAGTTTGCATTACAATTACATCCAAGCTACAGCTAAGCATCCTAGAACTAAGCGCATAACTACGCAAATAAAACAAAATAGCGAAACAACGTAATGGAAAATTGTCAGCTTTAAAGTTAAAGTACGCGGGAGTGGAAACGGCTAAATGTAATTACTTTTCCCTTGCTCTCTATTTCCAGTGCGTATGTAATTCGAAAATGAAGAGACTTGATCTCCTTTATTTTTCCAATTATGTAGGAATAAACTTTGTCGTAACAATCATTTACTGAATTCATCTTCAGTTATAAGTCTACACAATATTTTAGTATAGAGCAATTTTTCACAAATGGAATTTACTCATTATAACAATAAACAATAATGAAATAATTTAAGTATGCAAAATAATAGAAAATAAAACTATCCATCTCTCAATTTCCATTTTTTAATGTGATGGGCCTAACGAGGGGAATATTCTGTCATGTCGTGGTTTACTCTTGTCTTGTCTCGCTTAATTAGCTGAAAACAAGCCACACATCACTTTTACTCTTTAATGTTGTGATAAAACAGACAAAAGATGTTGAATCAACTATCTGCATGTACTTAGGCGTAACTGACAGATTGATAGAGCAAGAATTTCCTACTAATATTGTTGGGAGAGTCAAAGGAAAATAATTTATGTGGTATAAATATCAATATTAGCGGTACTACACGATCAAAGTGTTGATAACTAGCCACGTACACGCTGGTGTATTGTAATGTAAGTGTGGCCCTATTTGCTCAAATAGCTATGCCAGTCAACTTTCTCACTAATCACATACGTACTACTAATAATAACTAACAAGCATGCAAATCACGGCTTGACCAATCATTTTTTAATACTTTTCTGCATTCTGCAAAGGGAGACACTCAGCATATAATAACGGCAACATAACAGAATGCAATTACAATACAATAACAAAGAATCAATGAATAATTTATTGCTTGTCGACTCTGCAATAATGTTACGTGCGAGTCATAACATAATTACATGTATAAGTAGATATGACAGAGTGTGCTAGGAAATACAAGTGGTTCGTAGTACCTAATGTACCTGACTGCTATAAGTTATAGTGTACCTAACTAGGTAACTACCTAGAAGTATTATTTATGTATGTAGGCAAAATTTTGTGCTTGTGTTGTGTTGTGGTAGAGTAGGCTTGGCACTATGTTTTATGTAGTTCATCGCATGTCATTTCTTTCGTTTATAGTTAAATATCCACCATCAGAAAGTTTTTTCATTGTTGCATTATTGCATTTCAACTGTATTTTACATTGGTCGTCTGTTCAATGTGTTGTTCGAAGAATATTATAAGAATGCGGCATTGTACACGTAGAGCCTAATAAAAGTTTTTATGACTTTTAGGTGGATTTGGCAAACTATAGTCAACAACAGAGAATTGCTTAAGTTTCCTGTTTCTGAAGAATAAAAAATTTCACTACAGCTCTGTTTGTATAAAATGTAGGGGATTCAAGTGGTAGGTTATAAAAGCCCGAGTTGAAAGCACACAATTTATATTTGGAAGTGCCTTCTGTGCAATACAAAAAAATATATACAACACATATACTAAATGCATTGTCGTTTTCCTCTAACTGTCCAATTTCAGAACATTATTGCATTTATTCCAATAAAACTTCTTCACATTGAGAAAAACTTAAAATCTGCAAATATATACAGAGGAAAACATAGGGAAGAGCTATAAAGAACGTGTTTTGAAATTGGTTGGATAGGTAGCTCTTGTCCTGATTCCATCCCAGAGAATAGTAAGATTCATGGAATATTTTTGTCCTCTCTACTAAATACAAAACATACGTAGTAGCTGAATCTTATGCATAATAGTTTTTTCAGGCTACTCACATATATTACTGCCGTAGAATAAAAACAAAGAATTTTTTAAAGATTCATTCCAGCATCTCTATACTTTTACCTTAAGGGGCATAGGAAATATTATGCTTTTACTACCACGCTCATATAAATGTTGAAGAGAAAGAGTTACTAAAGGTTTATAGGGAGAGCTGGACATGCTGGAGGGAATTTATCATCTAAGGTGTTTCATACAAGTAGATGAGAGGAAGACTAGAAGCCTTCAATCAAGAGTTGATGTGAAAAAGGAGGGATCGAGTACTCCACAAGTGTAAGACTGTAGGAGCCCTCAAGGCTCCTTTAGCCTAATCAAAGACTTTTAACTCGAGACGGAAATATCCCACGATAAAAAAACGCAGTGCCCACACCAGCGACGGCAACTAAGCATGGACTTAGATTGAAGTTGACTGTGTAATGTGGTAGAACAGAGAAACTTGGTCTATCATCAATATTTTTTCCAGCTCTAGAAGCTGAAGGGCCCCAAGGGATCCTGCAACACTTCTTCTTCGTCTTCTCCGCTCTTTTGTGTGCCTACCACTAAAACGACTATTACAACCAGAATCTACATAAATGCAGAGTTAATAAGTAATCTTTGTTGAGACGAATCTTGATTTGAGAAGGATCAATCTTTTCATCATGATGGCAAAAGTTTTCTACCTATATTATATATCAACTTATATTTATATAGGTACTATACTATATAGTTATAGGAGATGCACTTGCATATAACACTCCATTAGCTCACGAATCCAAAAATGCCGTCTTTAAAAAAGTCTTACGACTATCTACTATATTCTTTTCTGTAAAATATTCGGGAATTGATATTATTCTCATATTAGAAGTATGCGTGAGTTGAGCTCTATAGTTTATGGCCTATACTTAGCTCTTGTAAAAACTGATTCTTCCTACGAAATCTAAATTATTATGCAGTTATGCACACAAAAAGCTAAACAAACCATGCTACATGTTAAAGTTTATATAAAACAAGCAGACACAGCTATCATTAATATGCTCCTCTTGTAGTTGTACAACCGAGTTTACAATGCAATCCATCTCCGAAGGTTTTTTCTAACTCATTTTAAATCAGTTGAAAGCTAAGGATAGTAGTTATATAGTCTGCTCACTGAATAGTAGTGGGATCAGGCCATTATAGTTACATAATGTAAAGGCGAAGCTAATGCATTACTATATCACGTTGAAACCCTGCGGTTTCTACTTGTCATGCTATCAATAAATGCTCCGAGCAATCATCATCATTATCCTTATGCCCAAAGAGGATTATAAATTGTAAAAGGAAGTATATTAATGTTCTGTATGTTGATGCTACCACGTAAATGCATAACAAGTCTATAGAGATACACCTGCATTAGGCGCATCTGCAGTGATGGTGCTAATACATTATGCAAATACAAGGTAGATACATGTAATACAATAGCCTGAGATGACCACGCAGAGCTTTTATTGTTAGAAGTCACATAGAAATGGAAAATAGCCAATAGATCATATTTCTTCTATTCACTCAATTCTGGCATTGTTTTACCTTTAGCTCTCGGGAATATAATGGCTCTGTGCTGCTTAAATCAAAGAGTTCTCTGTTCTTCTCTATTGACTGTTGACTGTGAGAATAAAGCAGGAGAAAATAAAACTTTGAAAATAATGAAAATCGTGTTTTCCATTCATTTTCTTTATGTTTTAATGAATTAGAGTCTAGCCAAGAGATTATTAGGCTATTAAACTTTCGACTTAAACTCCTACTCGAGTAATGAGGGGGAAAACTGAGCTTTTGCTCCGCAATATTCATTTTTCTTCGGCTAATCTCGAGTAAAATCCATATTTGGAGAGTTTCTCTCTGTGTGATTTGAGGGAGTTAAGTTCTTTCAGCCCTCCGGAGCTTTTTACAGCTGACCCTCAAACAAAACAATAAATCCAGGCGAAAATTTCACACCTTTAGTCTCGTTTTTTCGTATCATTATGACAGCTTACTCAATTCCGTTGTTTATCTTTTCTATCTCATCCTCATCAACCAGAACTTCTCATAGTGCTAAACTTGAGCTAATGGCTAAAGTATAAATAAATGCGTGTGCAAAGCTACTAAGGATAATTTTGTTATATTTACTTCCACATATATTAGTCATTGAAGCTACCTTATGCATTTTCTTTGTTTTATATGAATAAGCTACTAGATTATTAGTATATATATTCTGCATTATGGCTCTTCATGTTTTCATTCAGCATGAACCTGCGTATAACAACTACGTATATAGGATATTATGTAATCCTGTTCTGAGGATGCTAACTACAATAGAGTTCAGTTTTAAGTGGAGTGTTCTCTTTGCTACCTACTAGGAACCTTGTTCTGTCTGGTTTTCTGTTATCTAGAGTAGGCAGAAGTGGTAAACTTCAATCCAACGGACTATTTTTCTTTCCCATTATACCTTTTCTTATCATAATAATTTTCATAATAAGTAAAATGTGAATTTTAACTATTATAGAGTAGATACATGCATCGTGGTTGGACATTGAACAGCCCATGAACTGAAAATTGAACTCCTTTTGTCTTCTAACACCATAAGTTGCATGCATCACCATTTTTCTCTATTAATATAGTAAAGTGCCTACTGTATAACCTCTAGAGCTCATCTAAAAGAAGGATCTACCTTGTGTAAACTGACGGAGAAACGGAAATGAGATGAGAACCAAACAACAAACGGCCCATCACCATTACGTACTTACGTAGATTCTTCATTATTCTTCTGTCTTCACTTCTCCCTCGCTTTGCACGTTACTACTTTCTCATACGACAAAATCAACTTGAACTTGTTAAAGGATATTAGTATATACAGTCTAGTATTAGCACGCTGTTATAACAGACTAAAGTGTTGTATATGACATGCATGTCATGTCAAACCAAACTATTATAAATAGTGCATATAGACGGCACAGCTGAATATGAAAAAACTCTGTGATCAGAGGCAAATGATAATCTCCTGAGAAAAACTCTGAGCTCCTCTTAAGTAAATAAGGGAAGTCAGAGAGTAAAGGAAAGGAGAACGAAATGATATAAAACAAAATGATGTGGGCAGAGCCAATTTTACACGCAACCTGAGCTTCACCTTCTATTTACGCTCAATGTTACTATTTACCCATGGTTCTTTTACTTTACGACCCATTACAAATACAATACGTAACAACAAACTATTATCATTTACTTATGTAGCTTATGAAAAAGCATTTCATAAAAGAGGCTAAGAAGAATTAGTACACATAATAATATCTGTTCATACACTAAATGACGTAATGCTTTTCTGTTGTTGTCTGTCATGTTTTGCTTGGCTTGCTTTACTTTTTTACCATCGGTTCCTCTCTCTCTCTTTCTCAAATGGGAAACCGTGGCTTTTACTTAAAGTTATTAACTACCAGAATAAATCATACGCTTTGCCTATTAAGTTGATGGGCACACACAGCAAAGTTATTCTGATTTCGGTTTCATTGCCAGCGCCATTTATTGTTATTGTAGCAGTTTTTTATACATACAGTGGACAAAGCAATGGCATTTTCTATGGGTACTTGAAACACATCATTTATGAATACATTTACAAGGAATATTGCACGCTCCTCTTATAGAACACACAGAGATGATGCTATGGCCTTGCAATAAAACTCTGATAAGACAGACAAACCAACATTTTTAATGTAGAACAGACAAAACTCTAAACTTTTACTCTTCATGAGGAAAAAGCATAAAACCTTTTTAATGTTGTATTGTTTGCCTTTCTCTGAATTCTAAATGATTTCCAGCCTGCGAAAAAAATGCATTGTGCTCCTAATGGTATGTTAGTTATGTATGTCAACTATGACAAGAGTTCGTTTTGCTGATGATTTCAGCAGAGAATTCCTTGCATAGTCTGTCAGAGGCAATGCTCATAAAGTAACAACAGACATTCATAAGAATTAAATACAATAATGGCAGTGTAAATGTCATAGGTCAATATAAATCAAAATTAATTAACTTTCAGACTTGCATATTGATATCCTTTGTGTTCATGAAGAGTGTCTAGTAGTAGTTTCAGTTATTTTAGTAGTTTCAACACTAAAACCGAAAGCTCAAACTTTTTATAGTTACGAACATTTTAATTAGCTGTCCGTCGAATTCAAGTTTCTTTTCAATCTCGGGAAAACTACTCCTTCCTACTCTGACATAATATCCAAAGTAGCTCTTTGTATAAAATGCATAATAATATATCTGGCTTCCTTCCCTCATATATAAATACTTAGAAGATTGGACTACAATAGAGTAGTTAAGTTATGCTACGTAGTGTTACTTCATTTCGTGTATTTATGTATCTAATCTAAAGTCTAGCTAAACATGAGAAAAAATCTGAGCAAGTCAGCTGCCATAGATAGTCGTGCTTATTGTTAGCATTTGGCTAGTCATACAAGTACACATGCGACATGCAGCTATTTAATAAGCACACACTACGTAGCCCAACAACACTGTATAATTTGAATAGTTAATTTCACCCCTTTGTAGTCCTATTCCCGTATAAAAACACGGGATCCTCAGAGTAGGCACTTACCATTTACATTCTATACTATACCGTACAATACAATGTAAAAATTTATTCCTGTAGGCTGACTGACGATGAGCCTGGATGCTAACAGCGTACCTTTACTCACAATAATGTCTACGGGAAAAAAAGAGAAGGCAAGGTAAGCAGGGTTGTGATTTTTAAATGCTATACCCGATATAGATTATATAAAGACACATCCAGGTAAGACAATCCCCTATATATAGTAAAGGGAGAGATACAAAGTAACGCGCTAAGTCAGGCAACGACAGGGACATTTTTTCTTCAACCCTTTACATCGCTAAAGACTTAAGGGTACCTAATTTAACTATCTGTCTGTACATAAAAGTAAAGTAACTAACAATAAGTACCCCTCAACAAATCGAAGAAGGGAGTTTCGTCCCTCTTCTATGAAATACTGTCTTGTCTTCATTGTCTCTCCCATTCCTTGTAATGTACCTACTTTGTCCAAACTAACGAAAGTCCATACCTACCTCCTCTGACACAAGCATATTATTATTTAAAATATTTTTCTCCACACTACCTCACTATATTAGTGTATTAAAATTACTCGATGCATAATTTAAGATATTCCAGCTGGCCCTACTTATAGATTATTCTTTCAATTGCATGCACTGGTACAGAACATTCTATTATTTTCTAATACTCTTAGAGTTGTCATTGCAGGAAATGCAATCGTATTGTACAAACAAACCGATAAGTGTATACTTCCAAAGGGTCGACAAAGGTGCATGCGTCTGTCCATGCCCCTAAGAAATATTATTGCTATGCTTGAATTGATGCATGGAATACTAAGTCCTCTGACTGT
>JAAAYG020088298.1:0-16509 GCA_009936455.2 Tomocerus minor | reverse complement strand
AATATGTGTGTACTTCCTCCTCATGCACGAAACAGAATAGATATACTAAAACTCTACCAAGAACATACAGTATGCCCAATTTTAAACTCTCATCTTCCCATCCTAAAAAAGTTTCTACACATTCTCTTCGTGGTTTTCGGTTTAGTATTTTTTATTTTACATTTACATATTTGGAAGAAATGACCTACCTTTGCGCTCAACTTGAAACAATTTCATGCTTTACAACATACTGCACTGTAGATAAATAAAATAATTAATTACTTTGTTAATCTGGTAATTACAAAAGCAGAAATTGCGGCTTTATTACTAAGAATTACGAATAAAATCCCAATAAATGTTTATTTTAGTTCTGATCCTGTGTGATTTCCTGATTCGGAGAGATGTGTATTGTTACTCACTATACAGGGAAATTCTTTTCACAATGTACATCTAATTTCTAATCTATGGGATAAGCAGGGGTCCTGACAAAATACACCGCTTTGGGACTTTCGGGTAACCTAAACTAAAAAAGAAACAAACATGTTCCAATATTATGTACCGAATGTTACCCGAAAGTCTCCAAGCGGTGTAAGCGGCGGCGGTGTATTTTGTCAAATCCCCTAAGCAGCTCACTAAGTTAGACTTCTGTCATGCTCGAATTGAAGCTTCATTTTTTATTTTCGTATTCTGTTGTGTTGTGATGCATACGAAATTATTTGGTGATCTAACGGCCTCGATCGTAAGAGGAATTCACCAAATTCATATTAAAATTAAAATGTTATTTCTGTAGAAAGTTGTTTTTGTTGCCGATGGACAGACAGACGGGGGAAGGGTGTCCCGATTGGAGCGTTCAAAAATGTTGCAATAAAATGTGTCTGGCTTTGCCCCTCCCGAAACTGATTTCTAAATACGGCACTGGTCCGGAGAAACTATAGCCTAAATCCATTTGAAGGATAAAAAGGTACATTATGGTGAGGTTTGCGGTTGTCGCCCAGTTTGACGAATGTCAGTTGGGTGACAGCAGTTTTTTAAACTATCCTAACCTAATCAAACAGATTGATTATGTTGAAAACTGCTTCAGTGAAACTGACTTAAGGTAAATGGGGACAGTCGATGTTTGTGTGGAGCATAGTGTACATGTGGTAGCCTCATGCACATTACATTGATTTGGTTTCTTTAGGTAGAGGAAAGGAACGTACGAACTCGTACTGCATGTAGGTTCGTACATTCATGCATCAGTATCACACTTACTTTTAGGTTGTTGGTAGACGAGACGGGGGAAGAGAAAGCAGGCAGGACGGTTTTCAGTTGCTAGCATGCCCAGCCACAGCCGTTCTGCGTTCCTTCCTTTCATTCGCTCGGAAAAGGAGAAAGTGTAGAGTGCAAGTTCCAGTTCACTCACGTCTTCAGTCTGTTCAGGGACAGCAAGGACAATGGTCTACCTTACGTTCTCCCTTCCTACGCCTTTCGCTCTCCTCGCGTTTCCTCGTCAGATTAACTTGTCCTCTTCCCACTCTTCTTCTCACCACCGTTATTTCTCTCAATCTGTTTTATACTGTTTGAATCAATAATATTACATCCCGCCCGTCGCCCTCCTCTCCATTTCAACAACGACTGAATTATTTAATTCCCCACAACTTCATTCCCAATTTGCATTCCGTCAGCTCAACGCTGTTTTTCTCGCGGGATTGGGGTGAATTCAAACCGCAGGACTGGAGTTGTCACAAGCTCATATGGACCGGGGTCCTTTTCTCGACCCTTTCTTCCTCCAGTCACCATGCTGCTGTTTTAGCTGTTGCAGTTCAAGCATCGCTCAAGGCGTCCGAACAGTTGCCACCATCTCGATGGTAAGAAAACCTTTTCCAAACAAACAAAACTAAAGGCACGCAGCGGCCCACAGAAAAGAAATCCAAACTTTCCATGAAAGAAACTCAGTGAAAGGCAGGATTTTCTATACGGGAATTTTAATAAAAGGGGACTGTTTAAGTAGTAAAAGTTGGAGATTAGAAACTAGTAAATTAAATTATCCTTTCCAACATTATACAGCATGCGACAAATAGCTAGGATTATGCAGCCGCTCTCTTTTCACATACGAAATCCCATGTGAAACTTTCAACGTACGTTCTACATATTTTCAAAGAAATTTTACTTACAAAACCACGTGATTTTGACGTGGTCAAAGGATTTTCTCGGCAAAAAGAGTGAGACAGCAGCATCACAAACGATCACAGACACAGGAGCACACAATTTTAATTAAGTTTTCTTCTAAATGACTAACTGAAATATCTGGAAAATCAAAGAAAACCGTCGCAGAGCTTGCAGACTAATAAACTATTGGTGCACATAATAAAAATGAGCCATTTTCTCAAAGTAAAACCAAAGTGCCATAAAAAATTAATTGATGTCACATATGGCACTGGGTTAATACTCCTATAATATTATTTTGCACACGTCAACACGTCTGCAAAAGTTTAAGATATTGATAAGTTAGTAATGTCTAAACATTTAACGAGCTCTTAACTTTAGCCATTTTCATTTATTATCTTTCTGACAAGTTCTAAATGAATGTGTTCCGCGGCCAGAAAAGAGTAGATCTAGGAGGTGGGTGTATAGAGGATATTTAATCCAGTAGTACCATGCACTGTACCTTAAATTGATTGAAGAAGAGGATCCGGACGACCGACAGAGGTACTCCAGCCAGATAGAAAGTTGCTGTAAAAAGCATTGTAGCATTTACCCTTGTGTGCACGAGTTCATTTATTTGAGTAGGACAGTCGGAGTGGGTGATGTGAAGAGTATAGTCGTAATGGGGAACATAAGTGCATGAATTAAATCAAGTTTAGTGATTTAGGAACACTCGGAACTTTAATATCCACTCAAAATATTAACTAGACTAATTAAGGACTGGTGATTTGAAGATCTTTCGTGGAACTTTCCCTTTCTAACTCACATCCTCCACTTTCGTTTGATTTTACACTTTGAGCTTTTCACTTCTCTCTTGAATCGGCTCTCAATAGTTGCCGAAGTAGTTTCACGCAGCACTACAACAACTACCAGGCAGAAGGTGATGTTTTGTATGTAATGAGCACTTTAGGAGAAGCACCCAGTAAAAGGCAGTCATTAAAAGCAACTCCCAATTCAAATTATTTCTTCTATAGTTAGTTAATGAGCAACTCCCGCATTTTCCGTCGTTTTACATGTATAAAATGATAAAATATATAACATGTATTAGACTGTCTAATATAAAGATAGAATAATATATCACAATCGCCGTCAGATATTTAAAAGGAAGGTACCCGGCTGGAATATTCCCAAGATATTACAATAGACAGAGAGACAAAAAAAACAGAACATGAAAGTGGCATTAATGACAGGCAAGTCAGAACTCAGAACTTTTCTTTGATTGTTAGCTGTCCAAATGTTGAGTTTCTGCATTGAGAGAAAATGGGATTGGAGGGCGATAGTTCCGTCCAGCAGCTACGCTAATAACAATAACAGTAGCAATGTATTTAATAGCTGAAAGTCCAGTTCAAGAGTTACCCGGCCAGTTTCTTTCCTTTTCCCGATGCATTAATATCGATCATGCTGTTTTCTTTCAATAAAAATAAATCATAGTCGAAAGTCGACATAGCAGGAGAGAATAAATTCAGCTTTTCCGATTGCCCATTGCAATTTTGAAGGAATGAATGATGACATTTGATTTTGTTTGATCCAATACAGGTAGTGGCAACTGGTTACGGCGTGATGGGCATCTGGTTTGCATTTAATGCCCTGCTACCCCCCGGTGACTCCCCGTTAATTAGTAGAGAAAAGAGTCCCAGCACTAAACCTGGATCCGTCGAGTCAGTGACAAATGAGCAGGATAATCTAATCGAAATTTTACTAATCTGCTCGATTGCATCTCTTATTGCCGGAGTTATTCGCTTTTTATCATCACTCTTTCTACTACGCTCCATCAAAAAGGTACGTCCGTCTCCAGATTTTCATTCCCTCTTTTCTCTTTTATCTTTTCTAATGACTTCCACTTTGATTTCCGTGATTTGACGAGAGAGAAAACAGACATTGAACATTTGCTATAGCATATATATTATAATATAGTGTGCTATGAGAGTATGAGTGTTAGTTTTCATGTGCGATTGAATTAGTGCACATGTGATGTGTCTGCTATGGATGAAAACATGTGTTGGTCCTTGTATTAAGGAAGGAGGTTTAGTTTACGTATGCATTAGGTTTAGAGATCCGTATCACGTAAATGTTCTCATGTCCTTGTTTGTGGATATAGTAATAGGATCTATAGTTGTCTGTTATTTTGTTGCGATGAATTGTTTACCCATGGTTTAGTGATATATATGGTATCTCTTAAGTGCTAAGCTCCTGTCAGTGTCTTGTCTTGTTAGTTTTGTCTTACCTTCTTCTTATATACAGTCGTTGGCAGTGATTGTTTGTTTGTTTTGCAATGTAAATAGTAAATAAATACTAGCTAGGAGATATCTGATAGACGCGCAGAGGAATAATTCCTCCTATCCCCTCACTCAACATGAAATACGAAGATTGAAGCATGTTTCTGGGAAAAGGGAAACGTGAGGTGTTCAAATCTCTGTTTTCTCCTAAGTAGCTACAAACAGAGAGTGAGTGGCTGGATGGATTCCTTTTACTTTACGCCACTCAAATCTAATACATTCGTTTCTCTATCTTCTCTCTTTCTCTATTTAGATTTCTATTATAGATGATTCCCACGCTTGACGTTTGTTTGCTCATCTTCACTTTGTGTAGGACCATAGGTAGAACTATTAGCACTATATAAACTAACTGCCTTTACTTTACTTACACAGTAATATTCTTCTTTCTCTAATTGTTAAATACATGCTCTTTTCTCTTTCCCACGTAGAAATAGGACGTAGTATAGATAAAGTAAGAGTTAAAGTGAGGAGAAAGTAAGTACGGAAGTACTCGTCGTCCTTACATAAGTAAAGATGTACACAGTAAGTATACAGAGCTTTTAATGTGTTTCTAAGTATCTGTGGCATGGCACCTAAATGTAAATGTAAGTGCACGCTTCCCAGACTCTAAAACCTGAAATGTGGTAAAGACAAAGCAAAGCAGGTGTACTTTCTACAGTCTACCAGCAGAATCTGTTAATAATTGACTAGTACTTATTAGTAGGTAGCACCAGTTTAGCTATTACTACACTTCATTCACTATACTCTAATATGTAGGTAGCAAGCAACGAGAATATTTCCTACTTTTTCCACATCAAATTACGTCAGAGAAGGCATGTACACTTTGTACACTTCTAAATATAGTTAAGGTGTAAATATTATAAGAGGAAAAACGGAGCATATAATTCAAGCTGTATTTACTTAGAGTGTACACAGTGTCCTTTAATGTCTACTTGCTCCTCGTGTGCATCTAATAGCATGCCTCTCTCTCTCTCTCTCTCTGGATATTTAACGTCGTAAACGTATGCATTATGAAAAGCTTTTAGGATTGATTTTCCCTTATGCTCTATTTGTGTATAGAAGATGACTGGTTAGTCGCTTTGCCCTCAATTGCCGGCTTTAAATGCTATTTAATTTTGCATAAATGACGTAGCATGCTTTCTACATTATGCCCACTTACTACTGAAGAATCAAGGAAACACTATCAAAAGCTAGACAAGGAAAAGCAAGTCAAAGAACCGACTCTCTCTCTTTCTCTCTCCCGTTCTCCTTTTCTCAAATCTAATGTCTCTTTCCTTTTTACTTTGTTTGACTTAAGCTTTATACTGTCCCTGTTAAGATACAAATTTTATGCGAAATGGAACTCACTTGTTATTCCTTCGTTCCACCCTTTCATTTCATTTTCCCTTTCCCATATTTCCCTTTTCCTTGGACTTAATGTACTAAGTAGGCTACGACGGCTACGTGATGTGCCACGCTGATACTTTGATACTGCATGCATAGATATAATTATATAGCAGTAGTTACGAATCAAATTTTAAAGCTACTACTTTCATATTGCTCTTAAGTTGTTCTGTAGAAAGTTAATGGAGGTATGTCACGAAAAGAGATATCTCATAAAATTCTTAAAGTAGCCCTTGTCAAAAGTTGTAAAGAAGCCGTAATTTTCGTTATTCGATGTTTGCGAAATAATTTTCTTCTAGTTAAATGCTATTAAGGATGTCTCTCATTAGAAATAATAGTCTTTGTTTTTAATGGCATGATTGTTAAATTAGATTCCACCCTGCACTGTGGCCATAGTTAGAATTCAAATGGTTGAATGTCAATAATTAATTTCTAAGAATGGTTGAATGGCAGTATTTGACATTTTTCTATAGTGGTTTTCGTATTTGTGGCAAAGTTTGAAGTATTTGGGTATCCTCGATGTGTTTTATGTTTAGGTATGCAATTCCACTTTGAATTGGAGCAATAGACATGATGAGGGAGTTAAATTGGATTGAATTGGCATGGAGTTCTGGTACAGTTTCAAGTGAATGTGGATTGGGCAATCGTCTTATTGTCAATATAGGCTAGTTAGACACAGGATTTTGTGAGGCACAGAGAGAAACACAGAGAGAGTATGTATATGTGATTCGGAAGATTAATTAAATATTTATATTGTCAAACGAGCCAAGGAATTACATCGTTTCCATTGATTTTCCTGTAATCTGGCTTTAGCCGCATGTAGTGGTGTTCTTCTATTGCTTTCTATTACATTGCATTAGTTTAAATTGTATTCTTCGAGGGAAAAGTATGTATAAGTATGCAGTAGTCAGAATATGAAAGCAGACACACAGCCCAATTACTTATATCTTTATAGGTTTGTGAGTGCCAGAGAGAGAGAGAAAGTATATTTGTGTATAGATATATATATATAGTTAGTAGGGATGACATAAGTAGTTGGGATAGGCTCAATATGGAAATCATATTATTTGCAAGAGTCAGGGCGAGTAGAATGTACAAGGTTGGCTATGTCGTGAAAGAATTGTTATGCTATGCTAATGGGATGGGAATGTGAGGGCTTCCGGCACTAGAATGATTCTGAAAACGTCTCCGTACGTGTTTTAGTAGCTTTATTTTATTTCTTCCTATTGCTCTGGACGTAAATATGATGTCAGTGTGTCCTAAAAGCCTATTATTATTGTTAGTATCTTTTCTGCTGGAAGAGAAAGGGAGAGAAAGTGGATATGCGGGGGAGGTAGTTGTTAGTTGTTTAAGATTTCCATTTTTTGAGAATCTAACAATTGGATGTTTGTATGTGTGTGAATAGGAGAGCAAGACACCGGCCAAGGTCTGGGTAGCCATTACGTATGGATTGGTCATTGTGGTTACCGCCGTAGTGCTCGCTGCCTCGCAAAAAAATGACAAACTCTTCCAAAGTCTCACGATCAAGATCTTTTTGAGTATGGCTTTTGTTGATTTTGTCCTTTTGCTCTACTTCCTATGGGTCATTATTGTCTACGTGAAAGAGGCAATTGACATGCCGGGGTTGTGATTACGGACAAATTCAACAGTCGACTCTACTCTACTCAACTACAATCTCCTACACTGAACTGTACTCTCGGAATCTGTGGTATCCTCATCATCTCTCCTGTCTCTCTCTCTCTCTCTGCTATTGATAAAATCCAAGACTATGACTTCGACTCACAGCACGACACTCTCCTCAACTACAGCCCATATTTTCAGGAGGCGGATTGAAAACCAGAATATTCTGCTCTTGTCTGGTTTATTGAGAGGGCGGGGGCGAACAGATATTATTCCTGCAACGAAACAACAGAGAAAGTCAAAGAGAAAACTTCCTTTCTTAAACTCTTCTGTCCAGCTCAACGAAGCGAAGTGAATTGAAGACAGGAGGAGGCGTAGTTACGTTTTACGTATGTCTGTGTCTCTTCTCTATCTCTTCTCTCTCTATCTATACAAGTCAGGTCATCATCGAATTGCACGGGTTCTATTTCTTCGAATGCATTCTTAGTGCCCTTCACATCTCAACTCTATAACAAGTAAACTAACCTTTCCTAAAATTCATTCTACCAAACACACACACTTGAACAATTATAAAAACGGATAATTCCTAACTTCACATACCTACCTACATTTAATGGACTACATTATACTTTGTTGTATATATGGACATATGGACTGTAGTGTCTAGATACTGACACACATTTCTTCTTCCAAGATGCATTGCAGTTTTATTGTACACCATTTTAGTATACTAGCTACTATATACATATATACACAGGTTTATGATCATGATGATGATGATGATGAGATGAACGTATTTCTGTCTAGAAGATACTTGTACTAATATAAATCATTTTCAGAGGCTACTCGCACAAATATTTATTATGTTGCAGTACGTGATACTACATACACAGTTTCAAGTTCTAAGGTTTTTTAGAAAGGTAATTAGTTTGTTTAGTGATAGAATCTATAATAGTTTTCATGAATGCATGTTAACTATATATTTCACATACCAAATTACCTTAAGGTATGCAATAAAAGACGAATAGGTAACTGTATGCATTCGATAGGGCATAGTTAGTTAATAGTTATAGTATGTTAATGATGATGATGATAAAAGTTAAAGCGTCACTGTTTCTGTTCACTTCGAAATTTTAACTTTGTATTGATATATTCAAAAATGATGTCTGTTTCACAGGCTTTAATGAAACAAAATCATTTCTACAGCCCATGTATGTAATTTCAATGTCATATTAGTACAATACCTTGATGAGTGAATTTGCTCGTAACTTGATTAGTGAATAGTTTAAGATAGCGATAGCTACAACATCGTCTGTAAATCTGTACTTTTACCATAGATTCATATGATAACAATGAACTGACATTACAAAATTCATATAAGCTCATTCAACATACTTCAAACAGATAGTTAGAGTAAAACAAAAAAAAGAACGGAAATTGGAGTTAGTGCAAAATCAAAATTTAGGATTAATGGATTGTATTCGTATAATATTGTAAATCTCTGAACATTAATATACCTCTAACAGATACAGGCAAATAATTACATATGATGATAGAGTAAGGAGGACGTCTCTTCTGAACAGTGAACAGAAGAGAGTAGAAGGAGCAAATGGCGCTTTAAAAAAGTACGATTGGAAAATTATAATGTTTATGATACTACAAATAGTACACTAAACAAACTTGACATATTACACGGATACCTAATGAATACTGATTAGATAGACTATACCTAATTGCTAAATAAATATCTGTACATAGCGAATATATTACTGGAGAGAGAACATTGCGAAGCTGGTATTTGCAATTGTTTAGCATTTATATGGTCACTGAATGGAAAGGATTTGTTATCTGATTGTTGCTCTGATTATTATCATGCACGAAATGTACGTTCAATGTTGGACAATTATATGTATGTAATTATTGTATGATGGATTGTTATTATCTATAAGTACTCTCTGTAGTTTAGCCCACTAAATTAGTATTCTTACCTTACACAACAGTTTAGCTACACGAAAATCTCTATAATTTTATTATCACACTAACATTATTCTTTATACAGAAATAGAAATCCTCAGTATAGTCACTTAATTTCCATTTGGATTCCGTATCGATTTAACTATTTTTCAAACAAGATGTACAATACAGTGAAGTCACCTCTAACCACTGATATATATATAAATCAATATATAACATTTGTCAACATATAGCTCTAATTCTAATTGTCTCTTGTAGATTTGAACTCTATGACCTTGCGACAAAATGTTTTCAACAAACTATGTACATAGAAAAGAAAACAAATCTACCGTATTTATGTTTAAATTAGAACTTTTTGTTACCTTATATGGTAAGTATGAAATTAATTACATTGCAATAATAAAGAAAATACGAGCAATACCTGGACTTTCATTGCGGCATTATTTATTTGGCTTGGAAAGGGAAGTTTTATCGACAGTCAGTTACAACAACCGTTTCATTTCATAGCATTCTAGACATTCTAGAGCTGTGTAATCATTACAGCTCCATGATCCACTAGCCATCCTACTTTCTACAGCTTTTTACTATTGATTTATATTTTATCGATTCAATATTCCATTGTCTATACCATCTATCGATTTTCCATAATAATATTTAATTTGCGAAAGTTTCAAAGATATTTCTGGGCAATTACTAATTAATTGTATGGTATTGCATATGAAAAATGGATATTTAGAAAGCAGACTTGCATGAGCTAAGTTCATATAATTCAATATGGAAAAATACGCCAAAATTTTTGCTATTGTTTTACAGGGATCAAACAGACAAACAGTAGGTACGCAAAGTAAGCACTACTTAAGTACTTTGGTTATAGTATTATAATAATATTCGCCTAATAATTATATGGTAAATGAGTAGCTTAAAATAAAAATGTTGAAATTGCAAATGGGCCCAAGGATTATTATTAACTGGACTTTTAATAGGATTGACACAGTGAAGAGCTGAAACAATATATTTAATGATATAACATGTGATTATAGTAATTATGTTGAGTAGAAAGTGGCGTCATTAGAAAGAGGATGATTTGAAAGCTGGTGCATGGATGTTGGAAGGATCACATTGAATTAGTAGCTAAATTATTAGTTGGAAAGACCTTGTAAGTTCCAGTGAATTCATCTTATCCTTATCTTATAGAGTGAGTAGCTAGTAGTAAGGCGCTTATGTATGAACAGTTATTATATTTAGCGAGTAGGGAAGTTGAAAACAGTACAGAATTGAACAAACTTGGATTAGTTCCCATTCTTGGAAGACTTGTTCCTCTCCTCTCTTTCCAAACTAACTATTTACATTAAAGCGAAGCGTAACAGAAACTTAAAGCAACTTTATTGAAGTAATCATCAAACAGAATCTTTTTTTTTTTGCCATTCCACATCATACGCTACCCTCTAAAAAATGAACGAGAAAAACTTCAAAGGGGATTTGCATGAAAACTTATCCTTTAAAGAGCTTTCCTTTCCTCTTCCTCTCCCTCCGAATAGATTTCACTTGATAAATTGATCACCAGCATCATCCCCAACAAATGCAAGCCTCTATCAACTCTTTTAATATTAACCTAATTTCATTAGAGCATCCTCGACTGTCCTTCTAATTTCTAAATATTAGGAAAGATTCCAGTTTTTGTTTTCAATTGCGAGAACAGGAAAATTTAATTGCCTAATTGAATATTACAATAAAGCAACAAGTTATAATTTTAACGTAAACAAATAGGAATTCACTTAACAGTAGCCACCACACCACACCTAGCACCGCCAAATTCTTCTACCCCTTTTATAATATCATGAATAATAGCCAGTCAACTATTTGCAAAATCCTTAATAGTTCAAACAAAATGAAGAGGTAGTTCTGAGAATTAGAAAGAGGGAGTACTCGGGAGTAGGTACCTACCTATACAGTGTTGCGTCATTTTCCCCTAGGAGAAATATATTCATTTACGGACTATTATTTGCATAGAGTAATGATTTAATTAAGACTGGAAGAGAAGCAGACTTGCTAAGCAACTTTCCTTTTATTTGCCTTGCAAGCCTTGAAACAACTTTTGTCAATACAGACACTATGTACACAGCACGGCCTAGTTTCTAAGATTTAACTTTTTAATAACAGAAAGGGAATATGTCAACATTATTTTATACAGCTCTTACTTAGGATTTATGAGTCACTCAGCTTAAACTCTCAACAATTATTTAATTATTTACATTCATAATCATCTTAAACTATTTCAAAGCATCATCACACACAGAGAATCCTACACATTAATATATTATTTCCTCCTTCTCATTCATTTCTCTTCAAAAATTTTCACTTTTTATCCTAATGCTACTTATTTCTCCAGCAATAAGAGAAATTATAATATAATTTCGCAAAATATCCAGTAACTTTGTTTACATGTGCAAATATTAACATAGATTAACACCCTGCACTGAATACATATCCCACATATTATATTTCTCTCATTTTTATGTGTGGGCGTTAACTACCTGCATACCTTTTATCTCCAAAATATCAACTATATAAATATTTTAAACAACATTATTTAATGAATGGATTTATACTATTCAATGACTAATGGAGACGCTCTTCGTTTTGACAAAGAAGTATGGCAGGACATAAAATGATAAATTGTATTTGTAAATATGTATGTGTACAAAGGACCTTCATCTCTTGATTTAAATCATGATTTATGAAGTAAGTGAAACATTGCTGTCAGACTAATCGAATCGAATAATTATCAGAATTAATGTGTTCAATAACAGAATCTACAAAGATATCATTGTATTTAGACATGCAATGCAACAAAAGATTGCCTTTATAACACATCTGTTGAGTTAGCCTTAATATGAGATTATACAGTCGAGCTGACTCCACTTGAATTCAAGCATGTACAATGTGGTAATACTCACTCTCTGTTGTGTACATGCATTGTGCAAGCACAAAGTAATTCAATTAACTTTTATTTCCCGATTACACAAGACTCACCACAGTACATACATGTCTTTCCTCATGTTTTACAACCTTTTTCAAAAATCCTCCATTTTAGCTAATGGAATTATATAGTGTAGAAAATTTGTAAAGAAATGCTAAGAATAGACAGAGAGTACATACAAAAGGTAGTTTTACATCCAATACTCGATCCAATTTAATTTATTAGCAATTACATTATCCAAAGAATATGCACTTGTATTGATTTTCGTGTCAGTAGGTTTATGAGTTTCTATAAAAATGAATAGCTTCTCAAACACATACATTAATCAAGGTACGTATATGGCGTGTCGAATGCTGAACCTAAGAATACTCAACAGTAACACAACACAACATAAAAAACTTCCTTTATATAAACTACAATGTATATAGAGTGGATTAAATTGCAAGGTACACATTTAGCATTGGCTACAAAATTACTCGGTGCGTTAAACAAAATATTCCCTGTACCAAAGGAGAATGCTCTTTAAGGAATTATTATTATAAAATGATTGCCTTTATAAACAGAAGGTACTTATTACTGGCAATCTAAATAACAAGAGGATTAAGTGATTTTAAACAATCGGTAGAATTGTAAGTTTTGATTGCTTCTAAGCAAATTTTCAGTTTCATATTGTCTTTGTGTCTGTAGTAAGTATATCAGCTATATTTATTCTACATTTCATAATAGTAATACAGTCCCATATTGGATATATACATGTATATGATGATAGGGCAGAGAGATATACAAAGTAATTGTGTTTACAGTAGAGTGTGATTTGGTAGTTTATATAGATTTGGAAATAATTATCTTCATCAAATGTAAATGAGCGCTAAATGCACTTAAGAAGGGAGTGGAGTTATGGAGAAGTGAGTTTTGTATATTTGCATTCAAAATGCGAGTAACAGGATTAGGAGATTGATTAGGTAGCTGTAGCAGTAATAATATTATTTGCAACCTAAAGAAATTAACTGAAGCATGCTTTACTAGATAAGCTACTTAAAAGGTGCCTACCTACCTACACACTCACTAATCACTCCGTTATAGTGCACTGCTTCCTACTCCCTTCAGCAAACTCAATCGCGGCTTTGTTCATAGATTATTGCAAGCGTTGCAGATTACAGCAGCCATATCAATCTCGAATACATCTCTTCTGTGTTACTACAGCTAATTAATTGCGACACTATATATACAATACACTAAAGGCCTTTCCCACATTTCATACATATGAACAATGTTTAGCATACTTGAAATGTAATTGCTCTTAATCATTTATTAAAAACTCCTACGAACAGCTACTGTTGAATTATAGTGCTCCGAATGTGTTTTTCTCCAATAAAAAATTAGCAATTGGATAATTGGCTAGATAGACTTGTTTTATCAATAATGTTGTGTTATGAATTATGATGTGATATGAGTGATTGGCTGAATTAGATACTTTTTCTTAAGTGAACAGCAAAATATTCAGCATTACATTTTACTTTTACAAAATGATTCTTTTAATGCTATATTTATACATTACACTTTTAGTTTTAGACCCATTTAGTCTGGAAAATATGAAAATTATGATATTAATGCAGATGCAATGCAAGTAATGTCTTTAAAGAAGATTTGGTTGGCAAGATTTTTGTTTATTGCATTTTACATGAGATCAAAGGTCAATAAAACTTCAAGGCCAGAATAATTATAGTTCAATTGAAACGCAAGTCAACGACACATGTATTTCTACGTACAAGTGGAAACTGCTCATCTAGTGAAATTAAAATATCAATTTACTAGTGCTGGGGGCATATTAGTAACTTAGCATGAGCGTGTTTTAATGGAGAGAGCAGAGAATATCCTATATATCTGTGAGGAATTTGCGGGAATAGATAGTAATATTATGCTATTGATAATCTACAATTTTGATTTAATTATATAGGATCTCATGAGGAAATGAGAGGGAAAGGAAGCTATTCTATCTCCTATATAGTTCATGAAGTAAATGAAATTTTGCTAAACTAATTTCATGAATTTAGCTGTAGCCTGAAGATGGATAATATATTCTGTATTTCACCGGGAACGTTGTCATTTATAAGTATATATATTTTCTTTGTCAATTTGGATGTTTGTTAGATGCAATGGGGGATGAGATGAAATAACTGATAGATCTATCTGTGACGTTAGGTAAAATGATATGGTAATTTCAGAATAAAGTTAAAGCTTTGATGTCTTGTGTTTCTTTTGACTGTATATGCATGCTTTGACATTAGACAATTGATAGAAGTTTTTGTTCTTTGAATCGGAAGAACACAGTAGATATATATAGTTTGACAAGGAGTCTCGTCTGTATTGTGTTTGAGTAGATCTCTTTAACCTAAAGGTTCAACTATCTAAAAGAAGATAAATAGAGGGAGGGAGATAGAAAATTGTTTTCTTTGTCGTTTGTAGCAAAGGTCGGATCTTTTGCATCATCATCTTTTGGGTTATTGAATGATGTAGTAAAATAAAGGGGGAATTGAGTTGATTCGACAGTAAACATGGCGCCAGGCATTTCTCTTGCTCTCACCATTTGTTTATTTATTTATGAGAAGGATATCTAGAGAAAAATAATCTTTTTCCCAGCCACGGTCCAGAACTAATACAGAAAGAAAGAAATGGAGAGAGAGAGAAAACTTTGTGTTGCTTTCCCCTCGGACGCTAGTTCATAGTTTTAGATTTGATCCGTCCGTCGGAATTGTGTATTCGGGATCTAAATCCCTAGCTCGGAGAAAGGAAGATCATATCATGTACGTATTTATGAATGTAATGTATTATTAACTGGTTTTTGGCTAAAATGCTGGCCGCACAAGTTCACAGGATGAGTATTTCTTTCAAGGATACAGTCAGATTGAAAAGTGGTGATTCGAAGAGAAGGGAATCGGATCGTTAGTAATAATATATGGCCATAACGTGAGTTAACATGACATGAAACTGTTGCTGTGTAGTAAATAATTCAGAAAGTACCTGGTTTCCGTAATACTTTTACCCTTGCATTTCATTACATTAGTGCAAAGGATTCTGTTCGCATTTCCTTGGAAAATCTTCTTCCTACCAACCATACACACTCAGTGAAAGTCGAAATGGTGGAGGCGAAAAAGAGGTGGAGGGAAGAATGGAGAGGGGAATTGTGAGTAAAAGCAAATGCACTATTGTCGTCTCAAAGTGAATTCAAAACATTTGCTTGTAGAATTACCTGGAATAATACAAATGCCCAGCACACAAAAGCATAACTATACATAAGTGGCATGGAAGAGTCTTTTGTCCTCAAATCCATTATGCCATGTTAGTCCCACTCGCTCTTTTCACCAGAATTGCCCAACTGCGTGTTTCTCCAATAAAATTCCCTCAACTTCTCCAGAGTCCACACTCTCTCTCTCTCTCTCTCTCTCACTGGATTAGATATACACCATGCAATGCTCTACTACGTTCTACTTCTCTCTTTCTCTCTCTTCAAAATAATAATATCAACATACCCTTAGAAATATCACACTGAGCTAATCGCCCCGCGCCAAATTCACAATAAACTATTATTATATACACAATAAGGACTGTATAAACACTTGAGTCACATATCCCAATTGTTTATGGCTACGTGGATGAGAGTTCAGCTTTATTATTGCTCCTTAGTTTACGCTTTCTTCACTTCATGCCTAAGATAAGAGCAAACTATGTTTTCTAAATTAATCCCATTTTCCCTAACCCTCTCTGACTGAGAACCTTCTCCTATTTAATACTCACTTTACTTTAGTTCACTCCCCAATTCACTACTTCACTCTCTTAATGCAATCTAGTAATAATGTTTTATTATATACTTGTTTAAATCAAGACAACATATGGCATAGCATGTTAATTCAACCTTCACTCCCTATAACCTCAAACCATAATAACATTTTACAGTTTACTAAAACCCACATAGATACACACACAAACTATATAACTAATCATTTATACTGTAGACAATAGTGCAACATACGAAAGGAAATAAACTGTTGTAAACAGGCTGTAGCAATGTAGCGGTATTTGGGGGCGGGGTAGGGGGTGCAGGGGGTGGGGCGA
>JAAAYG020088287.1:22685-34905 GCA_009936455.2 Tomocerus minor | reverse complement strand
TTTTTCCATTTAAAATGTTAGAAATGCCTGGTAGTACATACGGTCAGTGCCTGTAATGTTGCAATGTATGATGATAAAAGATTGAGATCAGGCGTGAGATTTATCCGGGTTGGCAAGGAGGAGTATGACTTGATTAAAATGCAAGAGGAAAAGGAAGAAAGTAGGGTAGGAGCTGGTGAGTTAGTGAATGAAGTGCTTTATTCCAAATGTCGACGGAACAGACTGACTGATTGCGAGAGAGACAAGACAAATGAAGGGAAGTGAAGCTTTGCTATTGCTGTAGCTTATAAATTCCCTCATTCAATTTCTGTAAATTCGGTGCAATTTCCATTTCCATCTCGCATATACATATTCCAGGAGGAACATACAACACATTCCCATTTCTCCATTTCCAATTCGTGCCATTGAAAAGCCAATCATGGCAAAGTGTCTCGTCGCCTTCCCCATGCCTCCACTCCGTGTGTGTAGTTGAGCCTAGCCTAGTGGAAGTGTAGGGCAGTTTAGAGAATAGAGCTCTCATCTGCGATTGCGATTTCGACGCAAATGGATGTGATATGCATGCAGAGCAGCAAGGCATAGAAAGCCGACTTGAGTAAAGAAGGCAATAACCACACACCATGCTTGTAGAGTCGACACAATGTTTTCCTTCATATATCTCTGTGAATATGATCCCTTGTCCTAGCTCTGGAGATGTGTGAGTGATATGAGGAGTCGAGAGTTTGTATGTATGTAAATACAGGCAGTTGTATTAGTATAACGAAATAACTCGTTGGAGGCAGCCGATTCCATCACATCCCATCCCATAACATTACATTGCATTACTTGACATTCGCGTGCAAAATTCCTTTAGATGGAAAAATGTTCATGCTGGAGAGCAATTCACTTTGAGTAGGATTATCGAAGCCTGGCGAACTCCAGTCAAGAAGCCAATATATCCGAACAATACAGGATCTATGTCTAACTTGGCTGGATGAAGTGTGCTCTGGAAAATTGCATATATATGCAAAACTGTCTGTGGATTTTGTATAATGTAACGTAATTCTGTACAATGGATGTGATAGCTGATCGTGACTGTGCTGCTGCATGCCCGACGAATATTTCCTTGCCTCGCCTCGGCTACTCCTCTATATTCACCACTCACTATTGACTCTTTTCATTGTGCTCATGTGGTACAATGTGGAATGTAGTCGAGTGGAGTGAGGTGCATTACAATTTACAATGGCAGAGTGAAAAAGTGCTGAGATAATACGCTTATGTTTCGTATGCCACTTCCAATGTTCCAATATCCGCCGCCAACCGATGTGGCTGTAGTGATACTGGCACTAGAATATAATGTTTCATATTTTCCTTTTGCTCTGTTTGCACTTGTGACTATCGCCTTTGCCCAAATGAAATGACATTGCCTCCCGAAAAGCATCCAGATTACATTAGATTGTGCCGACTCACTTACAACATGAGCCAACATTACTTTACAGATCGATTCTATCTATTTCAGTTGGTTGGAGCTTTCTCTGTTGTGCTAACTCAGCATTGCAGTATCTCAACTATTAGATTCCTAAAATGAAATTGAGTCGTCTATTGGGCTCCCTCTCGCCTTTCCTCTTTCCTTTCCACTCCACTCCATTGGATTCAACACTCCCTATATTCATATCAATATAGCCTCCTATGCACCAAATTGGCTTTTCAACAAAATTAGACATTTGTCCTTAAATGACGAAGGCCTAATAAGAAATACTGCTGTCATTCTGCAGATATTCACAACAATAAAGGGCAGCAATGATGCATAATAAGCACGTTGTGTTCCTTTTAATCTCCTACAGGCAAACCTCCTTATTAGGCTAGCATTAAGGAAACAAAAAATTAGTGATGTATGTAGACACTCCATCCACTACATAAACAATGTATAGAAGAAATGAAGAAATCTAATTGAGGGTAGAAGGAGAAATAATTTTAGACCATTAGAGCATTTGCTATCGTTCAATTGCAATTGAATTTAAATGCAAGTTTCAATACCAATGAGTATTAGCCTGCTCAAATGAGTATCTTCAACATTCATGCAACCATTTAGGTAATTACTGAGAGAGCCTGAGTTAGCTAAAGGAAAATCAAGTTATAATTGTGGCTGGGCGCATTTAAATATTTATAGAGAACATGGAAAGAAATAGACAGTGAGTGGGCTACGGGGTTTGTGTATAATGGTATTAGAGTCCTCTGTGTACTTAAGTCGGAGGGATATCAATTAGAAGAGTGGAATGAGGAGGTGCAGTGCATTGGATAATGTGTAGTCGAACAAGTGAGCAAGGAGATACAAAGCAAGCACATGGTACGAGAGAGAATGCCAATTCGAAATGATAATGATCAGAGTAATCATGCTAATAAATAAAGTTTGGATGCTAAGGCAGTGCTCTCGACGTTGATGGTAATGATGAGCTTTGGAGCTTTAGATGAGATCAAATACTAAATTAGAATCGAATGGATAAGGCAAAGGTAAAGTAATGGGGAGCTGCCTAATAAAGTTGACTGGATGTGATAGGGAAGGCTTAAACGAATAAATAGCCGTGTAGTGGAGATATCTTTCTAGCTCCTACTAAAGGTAATGTTAATGGAAGATGGTAATAGTAATAGTGAATGTAGGCTCATATATTTATGCATGTTTATTACATGTTCTACCCACATTAACTTCAATAGTCTAGGCCATTTGTAGTCGAAGGAAACGAGACGAGACTCTTGACTACAGACAAAGTCAAGACTCAGAATCATCTCATTCCATTTCTAGGAACATTCAAGTTAAACATTAGTCTGTAATTTTCCTGTTCAATTCCCTTTTCTAATGCTCCTCTTGCATTACCTGTATTAAAGAGTAGACTATTTTTTAAGCAGATCCCATCTTACTTAGCCATTAAATACATTAGCTACATTAAAGATACGAAGGTTAGCTGTTAGGTTATGAAGGTGAGTTGTTTAGTGCTCTGGAGGTTTGGATTCGATTCCAACAGAAAATTGGGTAGGCTCCTACATAGCAATCCTCTCGTGACTCTTGTGGTGTGGTAGGTAAATACACTCTGTTATTATTATTATGTACTGCATACACACTACAGAGGCTAATACTAATAAAGCTAGCCTAACTAAGCTAGGCTCCATTGCAGCTCCTTTCCTCTGATGTAATCTAAATAGTAGGCTTCGACATTATATCATACGAGATATATCTATTAGATGAGTAATATGAATAGTCATTGCTTTGTGCACGTCTCCTACAAAAGACTAGGCTTGGTTATGCCTTGCTGGCTCTCTGTCTGAACTCGTTTGCTTTTTATATTGATATAATATCATGTTTGACTTGCTTAGACATTGTTACATGTACTTATGTAGTAGGTACTTGTATATAGATAGTCTGCTCTGCTTTGATTTGACTGGGTTTCCCTCCTCACTAAGTAAGTTAGGCAAGGTGTATGTATCAACTAAGATATTCTATGATGATGTCCGAGAGTGAAAACACTAACAATAAGTACGGAACATAGATTATTCTTAAGTATTACTTACAATGTACTACCACCTATAATATTATGTATATTGTTTTCCATTCCATTCTGGCCAATCATTTGTTCTATTCATCCATGATATACCTACAAATAGAATGGCAGCATTATCATTATTATTATCATTATAGCAATAGCAACTAACAATAAGAGAGCTGAGAGAACATTCAACAAAATAAGGCTAGCAATTTAGGAGAGGTAAAAAATGGATGCACAGGGTGACTGCATTACTTTTGACATCATCCCCAGCAAAATAATCAAGGTAGGTACATTTTTTATTAAGCTCGGAATTTATACGTACAGTTAACGTGTGTAAGATTCCAGTTTTGCTAAACTCCTAAGTGCAGTGCAGACTAATGCGAATTATTATGAGTCTCTTTTACAACTGCATTCATTTAGACAAGAGTCTTAGTCGATGGCCACTAATTAACGCAAGTTTTGTTAATTAAAAGTTGGAGTTATGTGAATAGGGAAAGAAAGGAGAGTACCCTGTACATGTCAGTCTGTAATGACTGGACAATAGAACTGGCTGGAAAGATATACTGACAAGAGTGAGTAGGATTGCTTGCGAAGGAAAAAGAGAATCTGCCGGACGGCCAAGACACAAAAAAGGGAAACGTGTCTGGAATACAATTGGCTTCATTTCTAATGGGCGTTCCTGTTGTTCCGATGGCTTTTTCGATGTTCAAACTCTGTGCTGTGTCTGTATAAGACAATCTTATAAATGTATTTTATGTTATGTTAGATTATGTATTTCCGAAATAAGACTGCAATGCAATGTCCATATATCTAGTGGAGTGGAGTGGAGTATGTGTGCCTTGTAGCCTGGAGGAGCAAACGTCTTGTCCTGACTTGCCTAAACAAAGTATTATGTGGAAAAGCAGTTGCCTATCCCAGTCTTGCTTGGTTCCGAGATTGCATTCAGCTCACTCACTGACCATTTTCCTCCTCCATTCTCAACTTTTATCAACATTACAATCATTCTAAGCAACATCATGACTTGCCACCCGTACTTGTGAATCTACTCTCTCTAAATCATTCTAATCCTTCTCTTCGCCTTCGACTCTTTCCAATTCACTCACTCACTATGCAGAAACTGTTTCTATTATCTTTTTATCATTCATTGAGATTCCATCTGCGCTATCTCAATGGCTTCGCCTTCCATTTGCTCTACACTAATTAAGAAACCTATATCGTCTTTTCTTTTCTCAAAATCTGGGATACGGTGAAGCCTCTTCTTTTTGCCTTCCTCTTTCTGCCAATATAAATAACTAACTACTATCTCTGCGCAGTCAAGAAATGGATTAACATCTTTCCCGAAAGTATGTATAATATAAATAAATGACTGATATAGCAATCTTCTTTTCTCTCTCTATTTGCTATGCTACATCAGGTAGAACTACAGATTGCATTTTCGCAGGGAAATCCAGTCGAATTTCTATTAAGTTTTTTTTCCTGGCTATGCTTCAAAGTTGAATGTTACGGTTACGACACAACAGGAAATAAACAAACGTGGAAAAGTGAGAGATTTTGGAATTAAATAATAAAAACAATTGCTCTGCCTTCGTCTGCCTGTGAGAAATGTGTCTCAGGTGAGCTATCGACCTCGAGAAAATATGAGTGAAAAATTGCCCGCTTAGGTATTATAAAAAGAAATGTTGCTACATACATTTGAATGGGGCACGTGTGTCTACTTCTCCTACGTGGAGGGCGAATATGTCAATGTACCTTCGACTTTGTTTTTCTCCAGACCTCCACACTTTCTTTCATTTCAGCACACCATAATTTCCAAGAATAAAACAATCGTTTCTTTTACTTGGCTAATGAAAATACTTTCATACAACGCAAATTCCTCCTGACATTGTCTTCTCCAAAAATCAATCCAAAATTCAATACAGCATGCTTCTAAATCATCAAAATATTTATATTAAAAATCTCAACAAGAAATCTGAAAAATAGAATTTGATGCACAATAGTAACTTGTAGTATCGCTTGTAAATAATATCATTTTCTGTTAATTTTTGGAATATTGTACTATTGCGTCTGTATAGATAAATTACAATTGCTTGAATTTAAGTAATCTTAGTACACAGATCGTAAACAACTATGATAAGTATAGACTATATAAAAGACTATACTAAAAATCCGTATAAAAAAATCCAGACAGACGAAATGTATTCAGCCTCTGTCAACTCAATTAGAAAATGTGAATCACCCTTCGAATGCATTAAGCCACCTACATAATATTCATGTCTGTTTTGTGAGCATTATATATCATTGTATATATGATATAAAGTGCCTGGGTGAACACGAATTGTATTTATTGTCATTCGTACTCACGACCAGTCACACACAGCAGTTTCACTGCTTGTGTTTAGTATCGGTATAGAAATACAATGTAGAAAGATATAAACTAGAAACTGTTTGGATGCCTTAGTTCATGTAGGCACGGCACCATGCCATACTGTAGTAAATCGGATCGGAGAGATGCATGCATAGCTTCAGCATGAATGTGGGATGTTTGTATGTACTGGCAGGACATGTTGGTTAGGAACAGGGGTAAAAATCTGAATGGGTACTGTACATAGTATTTTATAGTGTTTTAAGCAAGTCTAATAGTGGGATATATCATACTACATGTATTTATTTATATGGCAGGGAGTGTATCCTATATAATTGAACAGTATAAGGATGAAGTTCGTCTACTATTGATTGCCAGCAGAGGGAATGATATCGATCGAATGTATTTTGAAGATGCTTTGACTAATACGATGTTAGTGGTTAGTGTGCGATGTGCTTAGTAGTAACAGTTTTTATTTCAATCGTCTCTTTAAGTCAATCTATAAGCAATGTATTAATATAACGGCAAAGAATTTACTATAGCCATACTTGACTAGTATGCTAGTTTATGCACCTGGTTTCCAATTAGTGCAGCGAAACTCCCTAGAGCTCCAAGAATATTGATAGAAAATGTTAAGAAGAAGAAAACATATTTGTATACAGGAAGGATGGACAATTAACATGATATATTTCTGAAATTATGCATTAATTAAGGAAATGATTATAAGCAAGACACAGCATTGTTATTTACTGTAATCTAAGTTTGTACTTTGGTAGGTAATTGGATATAGTTCTTATTTCCACTAACTGTCTGTCGAGTCCTTATCAGTGATATAAAAAGGGAAAATGCTGACTCAATTTGAGTTTAGCAATGAAAGTCGAACAATTGGAGTCGAATGAATGTAATTCCAGGACATTCCTTCACGCTACTATAGCTATCTTGAGTTGTGAAGGATAAGATATAAGAGTTAAAAAGCCTTACCTTTTGTCTAAAATAAGGTAAATGCATGGAAGTGGCACTAGACGGATTGTATGTGTCTCTGGTGCTTACGGGATTGGAGTTGGTAACTATTTGTTTGAAAGACAGATGACAAAGAAGAAGAAGCAGCGTCCTAAATCAAATCAATGCAATCCCATCAACAGGAAACTTTGACAATTACCCAAGGAGTTACAGTTATTTTACAACCCTTTGCTCCTGTTGGGGCTTTTCTTGGTCAGAGTGAGCCTGTAATGCTCTGTCCTGTAAAAGTTTGTTTCTTGGAATATAATGTAAACGTTAAGTTAGCAAATGCCTAGGACTGGCTGAGTGTTGGCTGCAAGTGTGCAAGCTGAAGTTATTCAAGGTAGAAAGAAATCGAAAGGGTTTTTATTATCTTGATCCCAGAACAGAAGCACATTTCCTTTCTCAAGCAACCAACTGAAGGCACTCACCATTATGAAATGGTAAATGTATATAAGTAGAGAATAGAGTTAGTAGTAAAGTAAGGTTAGTTAGTATTTTATAAGTTAGACGTACCTTTGAATGCTTGTTTCAGTGAATCAGTTGAATTCAAGCGACAGAGTCAAAGAGGAAGGTGATTATTTAGTAGTATGGAGTGGTAGTAGTAGAAGCAGAAGAACGGGAGCAAACATTCCTTGATAGATACTAGATAGGTGAAAAGCCAAGCTGTTTTCTTTCCCTTAACTATCTCTTAGCGAGTGAAGAGAGAATCTTCTGATCAGTTCTCGTTCTACTTATTTTCTTGGCAAGTTTTCGCTGATTACGGCTCCGCTGGCTCAGTCCTCCATGTCGATGGTCATTCTTCGGCTTCTTGGACATGTTGTAATGTGGATCTGGAGAGTCTGAAGAGTTAGTTTTAAAGGAAAATAAGAAAGGCACAGAGTTATGTTAGTAGCAGAGCAGTCAATTGAGGAATAAAGTGAAAACGATAGTATTTTCCCAGTTGAGGACGAACTTACCATGCAGAGGGCTAGTAGGTAGATGAGAACAAGTTATAGACTCCAGTCCAGACCGGGCTCTGTAACTAAAGTAAACTAAGCCGAACGAGTAAGCAAAGTCAGAGGAGAGGAAAAGCAAGCCACGCCAGTTCACCAGCTCACTACAACAGTACACTACGATAGTAGTAAATAGAGTAAAGTAAGTCTATCGAATTCAGTTGGGTTCACTTCACATTCAGTTAACTGAGAGAGTTGAAACTTTCCTCTCCTCACACATATATCATTTTCTATATGGTGCATATAGGAAAAGAGGGAAACAAAGGAAAATCATACACTAGGAGAGTGAATGCAGAAAACGGAGTGGAAAACGGCAACTGCATATAGCGCGGCAGAGAACAAAGGCTATGAGTATAGCGAAAGAGAAAAGCGAGCGTCCTGTATCGCAGTGTACAGTACGGGAGGAGAGTGTACAGCCGTTTTCGGTATGGTTTGTTTGGTAAGCCTTACTGGATGCTAATTCCTTCCTTCCTTCCCGTTTTCCAGCGCTTATTCCATTCGGGGAATGGAAATTCACTGCTCCAGTTAGACGCATGCCCGCCCCGGGTTGGTTGCTTTATCGAACGAAATATACTAGTGAACTGTATAAAACCCACCATGATAGAGTCTTTCGACTTCACTCCTCTCGTATTACCGTGGAATGGGATGTTGTTATGCGATGGGATACAGTACAATGCAAAATCCCGGCTCCTTTCCCTTTTTACGAGTTTTCAATCCATTTTATCATGTGAGCCAAATGGGGAAATACTCCTTTCTATGGCTCGAGGAAAGTGCTTTTCCCAAAAATAGAAATTCTTTGCATAACCCATCTAGCTAAGTCGGAGACATTCTGATTTACGATCTTATGAATTAGTGCTTGTAGTCCATTACGTGGCATTTAGTCAGGGATATAAAGGAAATCAAATGGGATATTCCAGAAAATGCATGAAGGTAGAAAGCAGGAAAAGGACTGGAGCCAATGAAGAATTTCTGTTATCCGAACTTTTGATTTGGGTTTGCTTTTACCACGTTTACAATGGAATTTGTGGATTGTGCCGTAGTTTGTAGGTTCGCGTGGACAAATGACCAGCTCCATTTTCGTCACAATGTATTTTAACAGTTTTTGGGAAGAGAATAAATCCAAGCCGAATTGAGCAGGATTTTCTTGTTTCTTCTGCTGCTGGTGTTGTTACCCGTGTGTTGTGTGTATGATGGAGTAGTATCCCCAGTTATTGTAGGCTAGCCTAAAGAAAATTACTCCGTGTCTACTAAATCCAGCTCTTCTGCTTTTCCTTCCGTGGGTTGTGTGGGCTGATGTGTCTATTTTGTAAGGTAGCTCGAGTGTTTCGAGCAATTCGAGTAGTAGAGAGACTCAGTCTGCAGCCTACATCCTTCCATCCGAAAAGTTTTTAATTAAAGAGACTTGGGGTCATAATGGCAGCCTAGGGTGGGACATTACAGGTAATTTATTGAATCCATTTAGACTTATCGCACAGGCAGGAGGATTAGAAAAGTCGTTGGGAACTGTGTGAGTTGAGGAACTTGAGCTCTAATGTCATGCTATCAAGGTTTATATGTACAGGCGAGTGAGCGAGTTGAAGTGGAGCTACTCTCCTGCAATACAAACAATGTCAGACAGACAGGGCAGACTACAACTTCGTTTCTGCATCACTCTTCTTCTGTAGTGCAGTACATGAAGTGTGTATGTGTGGAGGAGAAGAAGAGAGGATGATGATACACACTGGCAGAAGAATAATGTAGCACCAGCTCTTCCACCACCTATACACACACAGTTTCAGTTTCTAACTATTATGTAAGGATATTGCAGGAGTAAGTATATTAGAGAGTCTAGTCGTTGCAGGCAGAGTTGAGATCCGTCACGTCAGGGAGGATGTGATGCACCTTTTCTTGGTAAAAGTAGATAGAACAGGGTATAATGGCTGTAATGTAATATAATGTAATGTACTTAAGTAATGTAATTTAGAATGGAGGATGCAGAATGGAGAATTTCTAGTCAGTGAGACGGAGGAGAGAGGAGATAGCCAAGTCTCTCTGCCTCCGTTTCACCCTGCTCTCTCTCTCTCTCTCTCTCTGCGTTATGTTATGTACGATACGTTATGTTACGTAGCTACTTTATTGTTATAAGGACAGAAGCTTTAGTCGACTATCTCAACTGTACATTGCATTTTCTATGGAGCCTCTTTTTCCCTCCGACTATTTCATAATACCTAATGCCATTCTTAGTTTTCTGCTCTACTACTACTACTGAACTCACTCTCTTTCTACTATCTCTCTCTCCGTGTGTCTACTACGAAAATGTGTACACCCTTCTACACTACAATACAAAATCTAATATTGTTATATCCGATTGCTTCTACCTACGCATTATATCATGTACACTCTGCAGATATGATAGCAGTCACAGTCAGTGTAGTAAATAAATATGAGTTCCTTTTGTATGTCTACTATCCTAAGCCCTGCTGCTCCTGCTTCTCTACTCTATCAGGACAGTGCTTTATGCATAGTACCTTGCTCAACTTGAACTAAACTAATATTATAAGTCTCTGTGTTTGATCAAGATCCTAGATAGATAGATATTGCCTGTGGAAGGCTATTAGGCTCCATGCCTCCTCCGTCAGATTCTGTAGGGGGCTAATATACATAAATAAAGATGGGCTTTAATATTAAATAGTTCCTGCAGTATATTAGAAACTAGGTAGCCGACTCGTCCTTAATGTAACACTACCATCCAACGTTGAAATAAACTCTCCTCTTCACCACTCTTATCTCTATTACTCTTAATGACATATCTTTGCAGCACAAGTCTACTACGCCTTACGTTACCTAAATTATTTCAAACTAGGCATCTTTCGTTTAGATTTTACTTTTAAATATTTTCGAAATTACATACAGAAACCGAAAAATGTATTTAAACAACCTCTTCATTTCAAACACTATGCAAATTCAATAATGTTATTTCCAGAAATCGGAAATAAAAAGCGAAGGCTGAAGAAAGAATGGAACAAAGTAGTAACATTAATTCAAGTCAAAAGCGTGAATTACGAAAAAGGATTTTGTAAAGCAAACATTGAAAATTCCATGAATTGAACATTAGGACTGAGCATGCTAATAAAAGTGAAAGAACTAAAGTACTTGCTATTTATTACAGAGTGTTACTGCAGTTCTTTCTGGTTATAATTTCTGAAAGCATTTTTGTATCAGTTTGTTAGTTGCCTCATAAAATGTAGTAGGAAGAGTTAAGGATGAAGACAGTATCGAGCTAGATGTCCCAAGCTTTTGACAACAGCATGTAGTTGAAGTCTCACATGTCGCAGCGCAGTATAACAATATGTGACAGTTGACAAAAGAATTCAAGCTGAATGTTGTTTCGTTTAGTGAGGGTAGGCGTTGTGGCCTTTTCTTATGCTACCATTTTAATTCAGAATTATTCAGTGCTATGCTTGTAGCTCCGTTCTGCTGTACTTTCCTTATTGTAGTGTAGCAATAAAAGTCTTAGAAATACCATAGCATTCCATTATTGCATAGAGTGCTCATGTCTAATGTGTCTTGGCAGTCCAAGTACATCATACTAAGATGCGTATACATTTCCCTGAAATATTTGATAATGTAAACCAGAAAGGAATGAAATGGAAAAGAAGGGCTGATTTGAAGATTTTAGAAAGAGATGTGATTCGACTGCACATGGAGGAGTATGAGAGTTAGAGTCACATAAAAAACATCCTCTCGCATTTCCAGCGTTTCATTTCTCATTGAAATTAGCATTCTGTACCGAGCCGACAGTCACACATGGACATTTGACAGCCCAAATAAAAGATATAATTTAATTATAAAAAGCGGTTGAGCTCGAAATAAAGTTGGATAATGAGGCGAATAAGTTGACGCACGAGTTTAACGAGATTGGGACATCAAACGGATGTCAACGTATAAATGAGATTTGTAATAATTCAAGGGCTCATGAAACAGGCTGCAATGTATATCTCCACTTTCCTCTCATATATACAGACAAGACAAACACAGACACAGGTTATCTATCACATTCTGTTTCTGTATCATACAATAAAGGATCTCGAATTCTCCCTAAATATATTGTCAGATTGTCGTATAGGTAAGTAGTCGAGATAAGCAGACATTTCATTGGTGCTATGTAACAGTTCCTTGTAGTAAAGATGTCTTCACAGATATACAACACTTGCTTGTATCTCTACGTGTGGAAAGGCACCTATGACATTTATATAGATGTAAGATCCACCTAATCTTCTTTTTACTAATCCACTAAAGTACCTAACTATATCATTTTTAGTTTTTGAATTTATTGTAATGGTACGCAGTATTTCTAGCATTACGATTAA
>JAAAYG020088287.1:1243-19027 GCA_009936455.2 Tomocerus minor | reverse complement strand
TAAACTTCAGTCTTTCCACGATTCTGTAGTGCTATGACGGTGTACTTTGTACTTTCGGCCTTCTTAACCCATTCCAAGTTGTTTATGTGGCAAAAAATACCCAGTTTAGTGTTTTATTGCTCAGTTTCTTTCGATATCTAAGGTTTATACTCCACCACTGTAGCTAGCTAAGGACATAACTACTACACATTGCTTTTCAATATAGTCAATGTTAACCACAAAGCAAATAAAAAACATTATCAGAAAAGGGAAAAATATGGAAAAGTTAAAATCCATAAAATTTTATGTACTTAGAAAAGTAACGTGCAAAAATAATAAATTAACGTCCTTTTGGACAGTATGTGAATTTAAGAAAGGGAGCGCGTACCATTCTCTTGTGCAGTTACTATCCAACCAAGTATTATCCGCTATGATTTGAAGACATGTAGTAGGCAGTAGTTCATTTTGGTCGACTTGTACAGTAAATAATAATGATAATGTGTTTTTCACACGCAATAAACTGATTGAGTCCGTTGCACAGCCATTTCCATCCCCACAGTGGAATTCCAATCAAGGGAAAAGGACGAGGTTATCCAATTAATAGCATCCACGTCCATTTGTAGGCTGATGCGGCTATTTGTTATCACCAATCTGCAAAACGTGAAAGAAACCAATAACAATAACCGTGGCCATAATGACATACAATTATTTCCCGTGTTGCTTAATGTTCCTTGTTATTTTAGTCAGGACAGGAAGTACTACTCTCCTGCCTCACAACAAGCCCACCAAAGTTACGTGTTTTTCTAATGAAATATTAGTTTGACGTGCCTAAGGGATATAGGGCTTTAAATTGGGCTCTAAATGAAAGGCAGGGGAGTGCCTAGCATCATTTTATAAATCCGTGGTGGTCATTATACCTGTACTTCCGCTTAATAAAGTGGAATTTCGGGTAGATGAAAAAATGGATTAACACCCCTCTAATCATCATTTATCACGAATTAATTTGATTTGCTCACGACCGGTAGGCATCTGTGAACTGTGTATAAGTTGGACCCAAGGAAAATACGTAGTAACTCATTAAGATCCTATTTCCAGATTGAACTATTTACGTATAAGTTGTGGTTTGCATGTGTCTATCGTGCACTGCTCACTAATCCTAAGTCTCTTGTTTAGTGTGGCTACTTTATGACTTGCTTATGTATGTAGCATGTACATTATAAGGACAGACACATAAAATAAATGATTATGAGATACTTTACTTAAGAAAAACATTTTCATTCCTTTCAGAGTGCAATTGAGGAAGAAAAGTTTTTCATTGTTTCAAATGTCTCTCTGCTAGGGACATGAGAGTATGTAACACAAGGACTTAACAGAAACGAGCCGCATTAAATAAAATTTTGATGAAAATAGTTATATGTAACAGTTTGAGAGATATTATGTAAGTCTAAGGAAAGGATGGTTAGAGTAAGTTAGCCGAAATGACTGAGACAGGACGAATGGAAGTAGAAGCGGATGATGGTAATGATAATGAGGCTGTGATGCCCGTTTGTTTAGTGCTCTCGTCTTCCAGCCAGTCTCGAATGAAACACCCATCTTTGCATAATCTAATCTTTGAAGTATATTTCATTTTCATTACATTATATTAAATTACAATGTAACGTCATTTAACATTCAAGTCGGATGGGCATGGGCAATTGAGTAAATGGCTATGGGAATGAATGGCTACGACTATGGTTGCCCATTTCAAGTTACTTCCAGGCTCAATGGGGGAAAAACTTGAGCCATTTCAATAAATTTCGGGGCCATTTTGCTCCCTCCATTCAACTTACACTACCTATAGCCAAACTAATGCTCGACTCAACTAGAGACAAGTCCACCACAGATCCTTTCATATACTCACTTAATACTTCTCCCATTCTCTCAATGGCTAAGCCCTTCCCGTATACATTCATCGCATTACTACATACATACTCATTTCTACAGAAGGCAACTTGTTTTAAGTAGCCTCTATTCAGTTACCTACCTCCACCACGCATAGTCGATACTGAATTCATCTAATGCATATAGTCATGCATCATGCATCTCTATACTTATTTCATTCTATACAGCATCCCTCTATATATATACCAAGGTATTTTCAGTTAGTCAAGTCAGGTATAATTTTCTAGCCACATTGCCTACTTCTAGATTGCATTACATTATTTTATATTGAACATATTGTGGAACTTACTGCGGAATAAGCGAGCAAAGCATTTCTAAAATAGCTGCAGATTCTGAAAATGACGATGGAGGATAATTTTACACGGAATCCCCTCCGCAATTTCACTTTTACTATTTTAGAGTTTGCTGCCATTAATTTAAAAACATAATTTTATAATAAAGCTAACACATAATAGCTAGATAATAGAAATTCTCTATGATATATGAAATAAAATCTACAGAAGTTAATAATTGAGTATAGTTTTTCAATTTTGTTGTATGGTCACAATGGGCAGTGATGTTAATTTACACTTATTCAATTCATTGACATTTTTATCAAAGGAAGATGAGTATATTATATCTGTAGTAGATGAGAATCTCGAAACAGTAAACATGTTATTTACACGCCATGAATCTATAGGGATGCTCTCACTTTATTGATTCCAAATGATAATTCAGTTAGTCTATTGGTCAACCAGTTATATGATTGTTTCTATATAGCCGAAACGTTAGCGTTATTAGCATTCAACGCTGTGGGCTATTTGCTCTCATGCATGAAGTTTTCATTGATAACAATATTGCTAGATGCTAGATTCATCTATAGGCATATTAGATACGTATCGATTGAAATGGAACAGAAAACCTTATCACTAGCTTTCCATTGCAAACCCTTTGTTTCTTCCGTATAGTTTAACTCTGGTACGATCAGATAATTCTATATAAAACACTGGGAAATCAAAATACATTTAATAAATCATAATTAAAAAGAGAAGAATATTTATTTATTAGTTACAAGAACGGATTTCTCAAAGTAAACATGACTAAACTGAGGCATTCAATAACAATAAATGGTACGAGTGAAGCAGGGCAATTTGTTCTAAGGATTAAAGCTACATAGGAAAATCATAAGATGATAATTTCGTTATAAAAAGATAACTGTATGGAAATTGTTGTGAGTACCTACCTATTGCAATTCATAGAAAATATCGAGGAATAAACATTCCCGTTATATTTCCTATATACCCAGAAACTTTGTTGAGAAAAATGTAACTGTGTAAATAATAGACGCAACGTCATTCCTTGTATCAAAGTAGAGACAGAAAGATTTACTCCTGCAGGAAACTAAAATTGCATTAGATGACTAGCACGAATCTACAAGAAAGCACTATGAGAACAGCATAATGAATTTTATCTACAATCTACAGTACTATAAATGTATCAGACAGAGTGCATTGGCCATATCTCTACAGTTGGCTTTACTTTTATATTGCAGTTGTGGAAATACGCTAAAGCTATGAATGCAGAAAGTAGGAAAATTAAATAAAGCTTGCATTGAAATACGAAATGCATGTAGACGTGCAGTCAGACAGGTACATATTGACTTGACTATAGTAAAATCCTACACCTATACAATTTTACGACATAGTCAAATGACCTTGCTACAAATTAATGCTCATATTGTTGTTGTTCACGTTTTCTTTATGAGCTTTTCGTGCCACGTTAATACAAAGTTAGTCTACTCTCAATCTGGGTTGGTCTGCATTCAGCATGGCTTTATAATTGTTGGTCGATTGTGAATAATGATGTCCACAAGGATTATATAGTCAATATGTGGTCTTTAATAACAATACTTACAAATAGCAACCACTTTTAAAATAATAATGCTAATTTACATAGTCAAAAGAAACACTAGCTGAATAGGATTCAGCTTAAAGGACTATACTCTACTGCACTCGTTCCATCTCTTTAATTTTATGGCATTAGTTAAAAAATATCAGTTTATGAACAGCCGAACTAATTTTCGTTTAACAACCACCTCAAATCTGTCGTAGTTAACTCAAATTGTATCACCATCACATTATTATAAGAAAATCATCGGACATATGTCAACAGTTAATATAAAGTTTAATGACTAATAAAAGACATAAGAAAGTCATTCGAAACAGTTTTATTTCCACTACGTGTATCAACTTTAACTATGACTTATAGTCCCTATCAACAGTTTGATATACAGTAGGCAATATAACTAAAGACACTATAAAATGTACCTATAGATATGCTTTTATACTAAGTAGCTATAATGTATTGTAGCCCTTCTGTAGTAGTATAGTTGTTATGAGATGGAATATTATGCACATGCACTTGCAATTTTCTTCCTGCTGTACATTATCACTGCCACAATTACTAATGCTACAATAACAATAATAGCCAGCCTATGTCGACGAAACCTGATATAGTAATAACACAAACTGGTGTTCTAATAAAAACACTCAGTCTCCACTTCGACATTTCTTTCTTTGTTCAGTTCACACGTTTTGCCTTGTTGTCAAGCTATTGTTTCACAGGCATACTTCAAATACTTCTATATTCAGAACAATCTAAATCACTCAAGGCAACTTTTTCATTGAATTTAGCCCACCCAGCAAAATTATAAAAAGCAAATGAAGTATTAGGTTACTACTCTGCTTGCCATTAGGATTAGTCGGCATGCTTACATTAACTACATACCAGGATAGAAAAATAATTCCACAGCACATTATGTACGCAGATGCTTTTTATTTCATTTTATTACAACAGTAGTAACTTGAGTGACTAAATTTTCTTAGCATTATTACTGTTACCACTTGGCTAACGATGTAGTCTTTCGCAAGTTAGATTGAGAACAACAACCCTGTTGTTGTAGCTTAGCAAGAAAAATTAAATCGAGTAATTATAATTAATTTGAGTCCATCAACACGTAACATGTAATTCTTATTAACTGGGCATACCACATCAACTTCTCTATGTAAAATACCAAAACCTGAAAAGACATTTGGATGATATATACTGACGATATTTTCAATGTTCTGAATTTGTGTTAGCAACGTTTGAAGTCGGAAGAATTGAGTTGGAACATTTTACGAGTGAAAGAATTAATAAGATTGTGTGAGTTAAATCGCATGATTTGCAGAGATAAAATACTAGCGAGTAAGTCTGAAATAAAGATGAGTTTAGGTGATAGCATCTGCTGCTGTAGTTGTAGGTAGGTAGGTAGATGTGGAGGATTCACATCTTACAATTTGTAGCATGTGCAGCTCAGCTATCCATTATTAGTGTGTAGTGTGTAGTAAATGTTGTATGTGTCTCTAGCACATTGTTGTAGGGTAATAGTCTTTCTTTATAGTCGTGATAATGGGCAATTTTGGATTTCCACGAGGAGAAGTTTAGTTATATTCATAATCTGTAGTTGTCTATTAATTAAGTCAAAATATTCTCAGGATATAAAACAGATTTTTGACACTTGTCTGGATTGTAGTAGTGGATGCAACTGTGGCCTTCAAATGCTACATGCTATAATGTGGTGTGGAGAACATCCTTATCAGCTTGTCGTGGATGGATGGAGCATTGTGCAGGCACAGCACACAGAGTTTCTTGTTGCCTCAGATGGTAAGGTAAGAGGAGCTTGAAAGAACGTAATGATTTACAAAGTTAATAATTTATCTCGCATTGCGCATTTTATCATGACATGACACATCAAACGGCATGATATATAGTGCTCGTTTATTATTCAACCCTACGCCTGATATGAGAATGCATAAGGAGAGACTACCAATTCCAGCTTGTTCTTTCTCTCATCTGGTGAAGAATGTCTTGGGAACTAACGTGGCTGGCTGGCAGTGGAACTACATTGTATATTACGCAGACATCAGACAGACACATACACAGAGACTATAGTAGCGTGTGTAACAATAGAATGACTACTACTGACTGATAGTTGATAGTATGGAGCAAGCAGAGAGTTAGTTCCATTACCAACAAGAATACATAAAGCAGTTACAGTGATAACATGTATTACTTAAGGTGAGTTAGAGAACACAAGACGGGAGTATCTGGCCTACACACATAATCTCTTCGTACGAACAGGGCTAGAAGCCATAACAATAATAATAATATTAAAATTCAAGAAGGAAATTGCCTTCAAACGTTCATGATTAGGAATTTGAATGAACATTAACAAGGGGAGAGCCCATCCAATAGATTACTCCAATCGGTTTCATGTTCAATGTATTCTTCGCCTTGGAGCTACGTGGATGAGCACCATTGTTTGTCTCTTATGCTATATTATACACTCACACATATTGATACATTGTGTCTATATACGCATATTATTTATATCCCAACTAGTCTTGTAGGGCTATAGGACTTGGAATATAAAAAAGCTGTTATGTACAAGGTACATTTTATGTTGCTACATACTCGAAAGGTGAACACAAGAGAACCTGCAGACCAGACAAGACAGCACAGCACACTCTACGCAACTACCTAAACAAAAGTACTCCCTCATACCAAATACATACATAACTTATTAATAGGTACATTGTCCATGCAATAAACGAATATGAAATCTAAATAGTACAAGGCAGATAAGACTCCTGCAGCATTATCATCTCTCTCTCTCTCCTCTTCCTGACGCAATAATATGCAAGCTAAAGCATCTTTGTATACATGTGCATTGTGTTTAGTGTCTTCGTTGTGCACTTGCAATGCACAATGTACGTAGGAGTAAAGTTTTTAGACTCCTTTGCTTACTTATGGTGATAATCTTTTTTACTTTTAGTTAATACAGTGTGTACGTATTATAGGAATGTATATTATGATACTTGACTTGACATGACATGCCATGAAGGAGAAGAAGATGAGCAGGATCCCATCTTTGAATGGTTATTACCATGTACACGCATCTACTTATTTTCATTCTATGACTCCTCCAATCGCTGCGGCTGGTTTTCCTTTGCTTTGCTTTCATTTCGTCTCAGTTGCTTCTCCTCACTCAAAATTCTGTCTTGGAGAGTTGGTGTTGGTGTGCATTGCATTTTAAGATATTTGGGAGGGGATGAATAGTCAGGACAGACAGGCAAGACAGCCACAGAATATTCAGAGCCCACAGCCATGGAAGCCAAACCTTCCAGTCTTATATTACAACAAACCACTTCACTCTATACACAATCCTCTTTGTCAGGGAAAGTACAAATTAATCCTAACAAACTTCCTTTAATTCTATTAGTGATCTTGGCTTCCAATTTTCATGTTGCTTATATCCAACCCATACCGAATTGGTTAAAAATAAGACCCTGTAACAGTAATTTCTTTTTTGAGCATTGTCTTTTCAATGAAATTGCTAGTCATAAATAATTAAGCTTAAAATCTAATTACCCAAAATTCTAGAACTAATATTAATAGTACCTTTAAACATATAATTAATTATTATTGTTACACCAGTTTAGGAGCACACTGCATCAATTACATTTTATTGTTAAATAATTCTAGATTGAATTAATTCCAGCTAGCGGTGCAAAACGTGAAAGATAAATCGGAAATACTCTGAATCAAATAACATTTAAAAAAATTCTGAACTTTAATCTCAAACTTAGGCTGAAAAGTCATTTCCTAGCAGGTTGTAAAATAGACAAGAGAAAAGTTCGTAATTCTGTACAATGCTCAACATTTAGTACTGAGATGAGGTGCCCTTAGGTAGAAAATGATAATATGTGGGTATTTTTTCTAGCAACCCTAACTCATCTCCCCTGTATGATCATTATTATTACTTACTGTTATTATTATTACATAGGCTAGGAGTGTCTTGTCTCCGAGAAAAAATGAGTGATACAATGTAGGAGTAATGAGTGGTTGTATCTCCTTCTCGGCATTCGAGACGGAGCTAGAGATCGGAGGACAAGACAGATCCCATTCAAGTGCTTGAAACTTAATCTAATGAAAAGAAAGGAAGGGAATGGTGAGGCAGGTAAAGTAAAATGCGAAGGAAAGGAAGAAGAGGTACACCAAAGTGCAGGTACGCCTTCTTCCTTCAACTCAGAGCTAGCCACTCATCTGATGTGAGCTAAGTCCGATGTTTAGCTATTAGGTACTATGTCTTGTCTTTGTTGGGATAAAAGGGCAGCTGAATAACACCGTCGTAAATTCTCACTGTCTAATTTTTGTGTAATGCTACAAGGATAAAATGGTTCTTGCTCCATCGAATCTCTGCTCTCTCCCTCACTAAACTTAAGCTAAGTACAGATAATGTAATGAAGGTAATACACGAATGGCATGTTATGGGAGTCCTTAAAACATATACTACAACTATTACTCTTAAATATGAACAATGTGCTACATTACACGAAATAATGGCTTTTCTTATGGCTCCTCACTCCTAGCCCACTCTCCAGTACCGCACTCACCTCTGAATCATTTTTCTGATTTAACCTCTCATCTTATTCCCTACTTATTACAATCTTGAATTTAATGTGGAGCTACGTGCATGGGCTTATTCTTTAGCTAAATATTCCTCTTTTTCGTCTGTTGTGGGCTGTCTTGTGTGTGTCAGCCTGTAATACTTACCACAAGTGCACTACAATAATTATGAATGTGAAGAACCCAAGTGTCTGTCTCCTTGTCTGACAGCCTGTCTTTACGCATCCGGTGATTTTTTATTGAGTCCCATACTTAAAGACATATCTCCACCTATATCTTTCCTCTCTGTGTTTAGGCATTGCTTTTTTGAAAAGAGATAGGACTGTTCCCGTTCTACTTATATTTATCATATGGAGACTACACCATTTTTCCTGTGCCTAAAACAAACTAAAATAAATGTTTACAGGGATAAGCACAACTACAAGTATTTTAACCCGGCTATTATCATCATTAGTCTCATCATTATTCTATGTTTTTGTTCGAATTTTTTCCACTGTAAACTTTGTCCTTTATCTACGCATACAGTTGAGCTATCTTAATACTCTCTAATCCTATCATACTAAAAGAAATTGTATAATACCTAGCTATGTATCATTTTCATTCAAATCTCATCATAACTATAGTGCAACTACTTACCGTAACGTTTTGAAAGATATAAAATGTTTTATAAAGGGCATAGATAATTAATTGCAGATGTTAGCTCTCGTCCTACTGTATAATTTACTACTCTTCCCGTCATTTGGCATTCTGCTGAAGTCATAAAATTTCTGGATTTAAAAATATTTGAGTGATACATAATGGCAGTCAACAAATAGTTAATGTTACCAAACCAGTATTTTCTGCTGAGCATTTTTATATCTTTTTATATGCCTCATGGAACGAAATAACGTGCACATGCACCATGCACGTATGTTATTTTCATAGTAAAAATGCTACAGTAGGGATTAATATGAAATTAATCATCAAATTGTAATTTGCACCATTGTTTGTGTTAAAGGTTACAGGAATGAAGGGCTGAAGTGCAATTGAAAATCATTTAACTGCCTCTGCCTCGTCTGCTTTTCTTCTGATGTTGCCTGCAATGGACTACATTGCAAAGAAAGACGCTTGCCATGCAGACGGAAAGTTGAAACAATGACGAAGCCCCATAGTGGGAAAAGAAACGTCAACAGGAATAAAGCTCACTTGCTCAATCCGCTGGATCTGACAACTGAAAACACGCTGAAGAAACCACAAGATGAAGCATAAAAGTGAAGCAACACTCCCGCTGCTGCTAAATCTAAACATTTGCACAAAACAATCTGATGAAGCGAGCAGGGCTTTGACAAGAGCAGTATATTCAGCAGGATATTGTTTCTATGTGAGTGTAATGGGAAGAGTTGTGGATCGGAGGGCCTCGTATCAGTCTGGCCTGTCATATCATAGCATGCCACACCGCACCAGGTGGAAAACTATGAGCTGCCTATTATTCATCAGAAAAACTTAATTGATATCCACACCATCTCATAAGTTGAGCTCATCTGTTTCTCTCACTCACTCCTCACATTCCCTTTTGCAACGAAGCATCAAATGCCCTGCCCTGTCCTATTCACTTGAACCTCTTCTGATGAGCAAACAAAACAGAGCAGGTAAGACAATCCGCTTTCGAATAAAAATCACTAATTTATTAACCTAAGTTCATTATCACTTCAACTGAGATAAGGACTAAGCCGACTTTTCATGCATCCTATAAATGAGCTCGAGATTGCAAATTTCTATTGCTAACTTTTAATCTATTAGCATATGCAAAAATCTAACGAATAGCCTAGCAGTGCAAAATTCTCTTTGCATGCTAATAAGTAACTTTGAAAACACGCCGTCGGCATGTTAATGCACGCATTGTACTACAGGCACATTTAATAGACCTTCTAATACCTCTTACTTTTATGAGCCTTTTTTATCCTCTCTAACTATACTCAGCAGTGAGGCAAATCTAACTTTTCACACCGCACTATTTATCGATATTATTCTCAGCCCTCTCCTATATGCAAATCACAGCCTAATGCAATATTAACACTCAGATTTAAAACGTAGAAAGTTAGACAGCATAATTCCTTTCATTTAATTTAAATTCTCGCTAAATATTACTCTAAGTAGCTCTATAGATTTTTACAACTAATACTGTACTGGTATTTGTAAACCCTAAATTCCGTTGTAATTGTAAGTTGATATATACACGGCTAAATCTGTTTATCCGAATATATACAGTTTCAATAAACCACTTTTCCTTAAAAAAATTAACTACATATTATAATGTCATTCATAGCGTTAATAATTAAATTACGTTTTTATATACCGAATGCTCTAGTTCAGCAAATAAAATCATAGAAAGTTCTGCTTGGGAATGCAACCTATTTCCAAACTTCAAAGTTCCAGTGGGGATCGACAAGGAAAAGTAAAATCTCGTTTTTGAACCCGTTTCATTTCAAGATTCAACTTCTTGTGAAATAGGCAGATAGTAAGAATAGCTATAAGAAGCGTCATCTTAGTCTAAGGAGTAAGTTGGCATATGCCTCCAGCTCGAAGAATAACTCAGTTGCAAATGACAAGTTTCATGCAAGATTACACCTTGAGATAAGCTTACATATACACTTACGTAACGTTAGTTAGTTTAGTTCCATTGCATTACTATACTAACATTATCCATGGATGCTACAGTGGTGTAGTAAAAAGAAGGAAGGGAGCTGTGGTGCAGTGCTGGGATGTTAGCTAGGAGAAGGGCTAACACAGATACAGACATTACATTGTATATTAGGTACAGTATGGGACATGATAAGAAGGTAGGTAGTGATAATAGTGTATAGGTGTCTGTGTGGTTGTAACTGCAGGGCTAGGCTGTAACTCTGTGCAGTTGACAGTATTCCAGTAGAAATAAAATCCCTTACAACGTATCACATCACATTTGCCAACATAACAATAAGAAATAGTAAAAGAGCTTATCTCTTGTCGAGCGCCACATTGAATATTGTCTAATCCATTGTGTAGGGTTTGTGAAAGAAAGAGCCTAATAAATGGCATATCTTTGCGTGTAAGATATGATATGGTGCACACAAGTGTGTAGAATGCAGAGACAGGGATAGATGGGCAAACTGAAATGGAGGAGTATGTACTGCAGTAGAATTTAAGGATCCTACGCTCCTATCCCCGTCTTGACTTGACTCTCTAGGAGAATAATATGAAAAACATCATTTCACATAACATGGCTTAACATCCATAATATAATCTGAGAGCGGCCACTAAACATGAAATAACGTAGCATCACATCACATAACATAGTCTTTATTTATGCGTGGGCTCTAATAAAAGATGCATTTTCTGATTGTATTGTTAGCTCCATTATCTCCACCTTCATGTGCCTCTATAGACCATTTCTCCATCTCATCACCCATTCCTTGGCTAATGTGCACTGTGCAATGATATCCCCTGCTTTCCCTTTATTCTATACAAACAACTCTTGCACTATCACTATAAGCCCTTTTATATGCGCCATAATTCTGCCCGTTACTACCTCTGCTAAACTAAACAAGATCTAAACAAAGGTATTTATTACTTATAATAATACTACTGAACTGAGCAATGTCGTTTTAAGTTCAAATCAAATATATTTCTGCTCTCCGGACATACCTACTTACTTATATGTACATGGCATGCAAATTCAAAATTCCACTTGACTATCCGTCTCGCTCGTACACAGAGAGTTAAGTAGGTACCTATGAATTTTTATTATCGTCTATGCACGTTTAGCTAGAGCTATCATCATAGCTGTAGCATTATAACTATTCTCAAAACGTAATCTTGTCTATTTTGTTAGTCTGCATAAAAAAGTAATAACCATAATTGTATAATAAGTATGCTTATGGTTTAGACATACGTGTAGCTATATAGATGTATATGAGTCCATCCTCATCCAGATAATATATTCGGTTGTTAAGCTATAATAGGTTGTGTATACTACGCGAAGGATAATTTGTTTCGGTTATCGAGAGAACAAACTACAACTCTTATTGTTAGTGTTTAAATAGCTAATTTAGTAGACTGACATGGCATGGTTGGGTTTGAGTCCAACACTCACACACTCACAATCAGTCACTCAGTTCACTCAGTCAGCTCAACTGAGCATGGCAGTGGAAAATAAAAAAAACGTGAGATATTATACTCTCATAGTTATATTGATGGGCGTATGCAGATGTAACATTGTTGATGCTCAACTTATCTTATAAGAACGTGCTACAATGGTTTATTTTCCTTTTTAACTTTACGATATTATTATACATCGAGCTTTTCTGTGCAAATGCTATTGCATGCACTCTGTATGACAATGAAATTGTTCTTAACAGCAGGTAGAGCAGAAAAATCTTTTGTGCCTCTACTTATTTGCATTTGCGTAGTAAATCAGGATCTTATTTTACAGTGCGCCATTCCAGTCCTATAGAACCACACCAAATGATACCTATATTATGTAAGAATTGTACTGTACACCATTGTTAAATGACAGTAAAAGTAATTTGTACTAATTTTTTAAATATACACGACAAGGAAAGGAATGAGAACAACCTTGCTTTGATTTTTAGACACAAGGTAGGCATTTACATCGTAGGCACCTATCTATTTGGGTTTAGCTATGTCGCTAAAAACTAAAGGCCAGAAATACTTTCGATCCTCTACAGTGAATAAAGCAGCTCTAGCCAAGTCATAAGTATTCCGTGCAAAAGCTAGGTCCAATATTGGGCAGAGTTAATATGTAATGATAAAAATAGTTTCCTTGTGCGGAAGAGTGCTAGGTCGGCATCTTATTTTTAGTCTGTCTATATGATGATAGTCGTCATAAAGCCTATGGCAATGTTTCGGCTAACGCAAGGCTACGGAACATAAGATAGCGTTCCGAAAGGAAGTTTTGAGTATTAAGAAGAGTGGCAGGTCCCTGCGAGAAGTTCCATTCCATGGAATGTGTCGTGCCATATCATATCAGGCAGGAGATGATGCTTTTACCCGGTGAGCTTTGCAAGAATGGCTCTCTATCTAGTAGCTACCTACTTTTCTATGGGAATGGCCCTGTGCAGTGTTAAATGGCCAAGGCAGTCGTGAATAGGTAGCTATCCCACTTTTCTTCAAACGCCTGCATTATATTACACGGACTAAATAGCTACCTACTCAATGACTACTATTCTATAGCCGTCTTTCTGCGACGAAACACGGAGGAGATACAGTGGAAACGAGAGAGGAAAGTAGAAACTCAACCAATCCTCTAGCAACATAACAGAAGATGGTTATGGACATAATGTAATGTAATATAAGTGGGATCACCTCAGCTCAACTATAATCATAATAATTTTTCCGTCACATTCCCATTACATTACTTCATCCTACATTTAACTCTCATCGTCCAACTTTGAACATTGAGCTGGAGAGAATTTTGATGAAAGTTGTAAATATGACGGCTGGGTCATCCTTTCTCTTCAGACTCACTATAAACTCTCCTCGTACCTTTTCTCTACATATCCACTCATCTATGTCCTCGCACATATATTATATCCATTTGGACAGCCAGCTCTTCTCTTCTATATTACCAACCGTCTCCTGAGAAATGTCCATCCAATATGGAATGTAGAAGAATTTCTTCACATTACGAAACATTACATTACATATAATATGACGCACTATCCCATTCTACCCTTAATAGAACCAGATGACATTTCCCCTCTCCCTAAAATCTTCCTTTCTTTGAACTATTTCTTTAAACCTATGTTGTCTGTCTAAAAGAATGTTTCTTGTACTTCTACGTGTTCATAGTCCATATGATAATAGGGGCAGTTAAATGAACAAAGTCTCTATTTCAAGAATTTCGTTAAATTTTTTAAAATTTGACACAAAAATAAAAAAAGTGTTCATTCAGAATGGCAGATACAATTGCTTAGCGAGGTTTTTCTGTAAAAAACAATTATTTTTGCTTAGTCTCAGAAAAAACGAAGCCGTAAATTTTTTAGAGTGAAATTAGCATAATCTCATGGTTGATGGAGCAAATGCATGATTTGCAGCGTTAATGTAATGTCTGTGAACATGTAAACAAAGTTAGAATTGTCGTAAAGGATAGTGAACGAGGGATATTCCTTTCCTTCGTCGTTTGCAAGAGTATTTTTGTGGATATGATACGAAGCAAGTGAATTTCATACGTGCAAAAGAACATAAAAGATTTACGTGAGTCTTGAATGGCAGATTTTCGTCGAGAATTTTTTCATAAAAATGCGCGAGACACTTCATAGTGTATTTTAAGATAGGTGGCTAGAGGAGAGGAAACATTTTCCATCACATCAACGTCTGAACGGGAGAAGGATGAGTCTGTGAATGTATGTGCATGCAATCCATATCCAGTTCACATCCACATCCATCCATCGTTTGATGTGACATGGCATGGGTCATTGCATCTTCTCATTCCCTAATATCATGTGTTATAGTTGCAACCGCGGCTATTTCCTTCAACGACTACGCAGAATTCCTCTGGCTCACATCAAAGAATATTCTTTCTCCATCCACATCCACCCATCCACCTACTTTAAATACGATCATGGTAGCATTTATACATTACACTAAATCTGTCAAGGGTATAGTTGCTGCAATACTGAACTGCTCCTTACACTCGAAAACGATATTACGAAGCAGATAAAACAGCTGAGAATGATGCAGAGTGAGTCGACGGAGACACAACGACCCTTTCTTCCTTTTCTTTCCTATCTGCATCACTTGCCAAGAAAATTCATGAATAGCTAAACAGGAAAAACCTACATAGACATTTCTTATCTCTTTAAGGCTGCCATTCAAACAGTTTTGGTGGAAAATACTTGTTGTCACGTCTGTCACATCAGGAAGGCGGATATTTCGGTGTTAAAGATATATTGCGGGCAAGCACGGGTTTCTCTTATGCACACACAGATTAAAATCAGCTGCCATCTGTCTCCCAGTTGGTTTTCCATCCGTCTACTAGGTGTGGTTCATTTTCCCTTTTGGGACTCTACTGTCAAACTATACGGCACCTTTCAGTTCACTCGAATTCTCCCAGGCAGCTAATGAATTTATTTCTTAATTTTAACATTCTTATCCATTCTCTGATCATCATCTCTAATAAGTAGCTGGCTATTTCATTCAATGCAATTCGGCCATAATCGAAATTAATATTATCAAATCTTGTAGTTTTAATTAATTAGCTCAATACAAATTGGTATCAAAAGTCAATTGACAATTGATGAAGAGGGCACCGAATTAGAATTCTTGCAAAGGTTTAATATAAACTACTCATTTGTAATGGAGGTTAAAAGTTTTTGGAAGTTAATATTCAGGTGTTACTGCTTTGCTAATATCATTTTTACGATGACAAGTAGAGACAATATGTATTTTTGGTTTGACTTGTATGACACGCTGCCAAATTCATTGGAAGATAACAGTTACGTTGAACTGTTTTTAAATGGCCAACTTCTTGAAGACGTCACGTCAATTAGCAGTTTGAGTATTGAAGCGAAGACGGTAGCCAAAATTTCCATTTATAATAGGTCAAAGATAATCCATTCATGTTAATTTAATAATTTAGTAAATTGAATGTAGCAGTGTAAACACCTGAGAGAGCACTTCAATGAATCTTACATCCTCTGACGCAGGGGCATCATTGTGTTTTACAATAAATAATGGAAGATTAGTAACGTGTACTTTTATGTAGCTGTGTATACCTAAGAAATATTGGATTTTGAGGCGCCATGTCCCTATAAAATGATCGTTAGTACTAACGAAGAGCACTAAATCAATAGAAAATTCCCAAAATACGGAACACATTGCCATTTGGAATGGTTAAATATTTGATATATGAGTAATTTAGATGAGAAAACAAATATCTTGCCATTAGTCATAAAAGAAGACAAAAGATTGTACTGTGAGAGAATGTCAGAGACAAATGCTGTGAGTAAAACAGTAGGAGAGAAGAAGATCCTACTCACTCTCATTCTTATTCTCATATATTCTCATGAAACCGGGAGAAAATGAGGAATAAAAATGCTTAGCTAGGATTTATGATGGCATATATTGTCACTGTCTCACTCTCAGGGCTACTTATATTAATATTGCAGGTAAAACGCATAGCTAAAATACAATGGCTGAATATAGAAGAGACAAAAGAGTTGAGTTCAGAGCTCATCTTCCCTGCTACGAGTGATATGAAGGAACGATCATCCCACAATCCAGAATCACTACTATATACATTCATAGCACTCATAAAATAGATAAAGAATATGGAAATCTAAAATCCTTCCTCATATATAGCAATGCCAGTGACAGCTGAGAGATTTGCGTGTGCTTATGGACATTTTAAAACATCATCGTCATTGCTAAGTTCCTATAAGCGCAGAAAAGCACTCGCACTCCTCGTATATCAGATTCAATTTGATTAGCATGAAGTGATGTTCTAAAAATCCGGTCTATTCCTACTGCAGTAGTCTTGAAGATGAGAGCTGTGTGTAAAATGTTGTTAAGCACCTCTGTGTCTATGTCTTGCTCATCACTTCTTTCTTCCCTCTCCGTTCACTTCTCAGAGAAGGGAGATAACTTAAGGATTTGATTAGGCTCCTACTCATACTCTTATTGCCAAGACACACAGTGTTGATGCTGACTTACATGGTAGTCGACTTCATTTTACTGCCTAGATCGTAGATTTTCCCATTGAATGCTGAAGGCTAGTGGCTAGTGTAGCATAGCGTGTAGCATAAACGTGAAATAATGTAAACGCTCTCATATGGCACCGTATTGTGCCTTTTGTTCAGTAATATCTACTATTTCACATGGCTGGGCGACAATCGTGACATGAACGTCTTAATATTTTACATCTTTAGTGGGCACTGCTCTACGTTGCGCCAAAATAATGCTCAGCTACTTTACATGCTTCGTTTCCTACATAATAATAAGCATAAACATTGAATCACAATTTGCAGAAAATTTTTATAGAAACTATATTATGTGTATGCAGAGGCAGTTTAAGTTTCTCTCTTTGACTGGCGACACTTTTCAGTTCAGTTCTCTCAATCTTTGTCAGTTAGTTATGAATTGATGTAAATGTCAATTGGTTATTGTTGACAAGGGATTTTTGAAAGTATGTATAGTCAGTATCATCAATTCCACGCATTTCTACACTGAAACGCAAATTATGCATTTAAAATGGGGACCTTATGGAACATTCAAGCATTGAGGAAGAAACTCTATCTGCGTTTTATCGTCCTTTAGAGGTGATTTCCTTTAGAAAACAAATTTTCCATAACTCTCGCAAGCTTTCTGACCAATTTGCAACTAAATGCTCATAATTTT
>JAAAYG020088276.1:0-34921 GCA_009936455.2 Tomocerus minor | reverse complement strand
ACGTACGAACGTACGTACGTACGAACGTACGGACAGACAGACAAAAGGAAGCTATAAAGAAACGAGGCCGTTTCTTAGTACGGACAGACAGACAAAAGGAAGCTATAAAGAAACGAGGCCGTTTCTTAATAAAGCCTTACGAATAATGACCTTAAAATGGGTTAAATAATGTGTATAGTGAATGGCTTCGTAGTTGATGTTTGTATATTATGCATAGCATATATTATTATGCCTTACTGTCACTGTTCTAACTAAACCAGCGAAACCTTCATCTGCTTTAGTTTAGGAAATTATCCAAAATCCATTTGTACTCGTTGGATACACTTGCTGCTATGGATAATTTCTGTACATTTTCTCCAGGTTCTTGTTTACATTGACGTGCATGCGGAATTGTAGATATAAATGATAGCCTCCATGGTAAACCGGTAATTACCAACTAATTGAGGCTATGAACAGGAACAGAAGGCTGGTCGGAACTCGAATAGTTTCATGAAATTCATATTTGATATTCCGATGGCTCCTGCAGTTTACTTTCACGGTGCTAGGTAGAAGATATCTTAGATAAACCTCTGTGTATATAGATCTATTATAGCAATTATTTCTGAGCTGTATTAAATACATTTCCCTTAGTTTGGCTTAGTGTTCAACCAAATGTATGCGGGGCCATGGCCCGAGGCTAATTTATATTGCATGTAATGCAATGCCCTACACACGAGACAGGATATACATCAGAAATAAACCCTTGTAGACGGAATAGGAAAGAAACGGCGGTGAACCTATTTCCTGCGGCTTGGATTGGCTCCTAGTTTAAATAGATAAACAAAAAAAAATAAGACAGGTATTGTTGGTGACTTAAAAATTTTCCATCCCCAGAACGGGAATGGATAGACGGAGCAATCCTATTTTCTAATGGGATTGTCGCATATACCCCTAGAACATATCCTGAAAGTTTGACGTCAGTATCTTAATCCGTTTTTGAGTTATCGTGTAAACGGAGAAACGTACGTACGTACGAACGTACGTACGTACGAACGTACGGACAGACAGACTAAAGGAAGCTATAAAGAAACGAGGCCGTTTCTTAATAAGTTGCGAGTTACTAGTTTCAATCTTTCATTTAGAAATGTCGTCGTAGAAAAGATTTCCTGAGTTTTGTCTCTCTGTCTAATGTAATAATCATTGGAACTGTTCATACAGAGATTTATTTACTTAGCTCTGAATGAATCAGAAAAGCGAGATATTGTTTTCAAATAATTCTTCGCATGCAATGAGCATGGTATATAATAACGAATTTAGTTAACATTTAACAGTGGTAATGCTATAAACACTCGTGCCAATTTAGGATTAAGACGTTCATAACGAAAATGTAGACCCAGAGTAAAATATTAATTAATTATGGACTTTTTTTATTACAGTAAGTCGACTTCATTGTGAGAGTGAATCCTTCAAAATGGATTTGATTTTGGACATCAATTCTTGGATTTATCCTATGGATTTGGGTAAGTACTGTTTCAATGCATTATTTTTAGCAAATTTTTCTTGTGTCCCTAGTCGAGAGATTAATAATAAGCATTCAGTACGTCACATCGTCAACAATGATAATAATAATATTACGAATTACGAGGTCAAGAAACTACATTCGAAAGTAATTAATGTGTAATTTAGACTAAGTCGAGTTATTGCTGCCATTTAAAATAAGGTTGCAGCTTGGCCTCTTTTCAATTTTTAATACACTAAGGATTTTCCACAGAGAATTGCAAGTATAAAAGCTTATTGTTATTGTTATATCTCTGGCTTTCATAAGATTGTCGGCCTCTGCTTCCTAAGGACGTTACATTGGAAAACATTTAATCTCTTTTTTATCTTTTATAATTTATATATAGCTTTGATTGATGTTATTGAATTAATCGGGGATTTGGAGTAGGTCGTGAGATGAAGCTTTGAGTGCATATAGTTTATTACAGAACTGTAATATTGACGTTACAGCATAATATTTAGCATTCGTGTCTCGTTCTTAGTTAACGTTGTGCTCAGCGTTGTGGGTTGGGAACTTGAATGCACATTGGTATATAGCAGAATTTGTTTTGTCAATAAACTGGGTTTCAGAGAGAGGCATTGTTGTTTAGTTTTGATTTGAGAGTTTGATCGATTTCGAAGGGTAACTCAGTTATCTAATCACCAGCAAATGTGAATTCACAATTCAAGGCAATATTTTTGTAATTACAGTGCATTGCACATACAGAGTGTGAACAGAAGAGTTCATTTAATTGTTAGTTGGTTGATGAAACATGATTCTCAATAGTTTTAGAAACTTGTAATTCAGTTGAACAATAAAAATGGAACGGTACAAAAAACTATAAAATATTATTCTTAATTGCAGTTAGGGTATATCTTCCCGAAACTTTTTTGCCATTGAAAAGTGGATCCAAATAAATAATGATTTTTATCATTTCTGTGTAGTTTAGGAAATGATTACTATGTGTTTTGTTTTGGAGGATTGAATTTATGTGGGGGCAGCTATCACTAGCTATCAGCCCCGATAGTGGCGTAATTATTATGTGTTTGAAGTTTAATGATTCTTCTCTGGGATTACAGTATACGTACATTATAGCTTTGGATAACTGTAAAATTGAAAAACACATTGGAATGGGAAATGATGCAATGAATAAGTGAAGGGAATGATAAATAATATTGTTGGTCGCAAGTTGCAAAGCTCAAGTGTGTGTTCATTATGGTTGTTAGTAGATTGGATAGCGTTTCTAATGAATAGTTATTATCTCTGGCACTCTGCAAAGCAACGTTATTATTGGTGAGATTTAGTACATGATATGCCGTTCTTTGTCAGAATTTATCGAGTTTTGTCGTGAATTGAGCATTGCTTGTGTTTCCTGATATCATCCACTTCCATTGTTCAGCAATAGTGCACAAATAGTAAACTGAGATTGAGATAACGTACATTTTGGTTTTGGTTAGTAGATAAAAGGAGATTTTTTGTTTAGTCATTAGTTAGTGTAGCAAATTATTTGCATGAACTGTTTGTGTTTTAATCCATTTACTCATGCTTATTTTAATTAAGCAGAATTTAGTTACTGTTTAAGGGGAGTGAGCCAAGGAATCAAAACTACCTTTCTTTCTGTGTAACTATTTCTGTATTTATTCAGAAGAGAAAAAAAGATTCGTTCGTGTCATGTTCCGCTATGTTGTCTTTGTCTTTGTTGGAATTGAGAGCAGGAATCCTACTATCTGAACTTAGCACAACTCGACCGAATCTGATTTTTCAAAGCAATTTTTATAGATGTACTTTTTACTGACGGAAAAGACCTGAGCTCAACTGCTTGCCACTTATGTCACGTTGTATTGATTTAGGTCGACTACGAATTGTCTTATGTGCACAAACAAAGCAGTCTGTGTGACCAATGTACGGGCTAGGGTCCAAGCAGTAGCGTTCTCTTAACAAATTTTACTTTGTGAACACTCACAGGCAAATATTAGTTCCTATTCGAGTATAGTCAATACAATGATCATTTAAGTTTCGGAGAAATTTCCCCTTTTATTTATAACATTATTGGGGTCTTTCTTTGTAGAAAAATGAAAATCTTCGAGCTTCATTCCGTTAGGCATTCCAACAATCTCTGGCTGTTTATATTTTTTTAAGGGCTGCAAGTGAATTCTGTAATAAGTTAGATAGAAGTATAACTACTGTATTTTGAATCATTTTTCACTTTGGATCGTCGTAGTACTGCGCTGTACTTTTAGTTAAAGGAGTTTTAATTTTAACTCATGTATACATTAAATTTTACCTAACAAATTCAAATATGAAATTCGTATTTATCTTGGTAAAGGATATATTTTATTGATCTAATAAAAATTGTGTGTTCAGTCTTTGTCCATCAGATATGAAAGATGAAAAGATGAGGAACTAGAAAAATAATTTTATAGGGAATGACAGGCATGAATCTATCAAGTAATAAATTTTTGATTAATTACAGAATTTCATTGTCAATTTTGTTCTGAGTTATTGGTAGAAAATACTTCAACATGATAAATTTGTAAGTGCGCATAATGTGATATGAGTAAGATATGATGTTGATAGCTTGTATGTATGTGAGAGAGCACAGATTAGCCAGTTTGTGGTTTATAGGTTAGTTTAGAGTTCTCTTTGCAAGAAACTTTGGAAATCTAGGCAGGAATATTGTAAGAAGCTCAATGGTTAGTGAAGTTTTGTCTTGTAAGGAAAGTATTATAAAGTAAATCTTTTATAAGTTTGATATGAGTGAAGGTGAGGGAAGTTATCACACATTGTAAATTGAATTAAAATAGCTGCCATAAATAAGTTTATGCAAAGTTCTATCCCAATTCCAAGAGTTCCCTTTTCTATACCTGCCGCTGCCTTTCTAACGTGGCTCTCGGCTGGAGTTATTGACTTTTGTGAATGAACTGAAATGTGGTTCTGGTGCCAGAGTAATTTTTTGCCTTTGGTTTCCTTTTTTAGAAAACTTAGTTTTATAATTATCTTTGAACTTACCCGCGTTGTGTAGAAAAAGAATTTTTGATGCAACAATTCAGACTACCTATGCGAAGTGCATCGCAGAATAATCGCGAGTTGTTACTTTGGTAGTGCTGTGCTAATGCAAAGTAGAAATTTTGTATGGATTGAAGTCATTGCAACTTAGAGATTATTTATCGTTCACCTATTACTGTCATGCTTACTTGTTGGTAGAGAAGCATCTACTTTCCCCTTGTCTTCAGAGAATCCTATCGGATTTGATAAACTAATAATAATACAGCACAAGCTACGTAGCATGGCTTTTTAAATAATCGCCTGTTCCCTTTACTCACATAGAGATTCCTTTTTGCACATTTAGTTCTCGTTGTTGTACAAAGCAGAGGAGAGGCGAGGAAGGAAGGTATAATGTCCCTTTTGAAATTACTGACAAGGAAATATGAAAGGACTGTGTGTGCAATGCAGTTACTTTAGAGTCAGGTAAATTATGGATGTTTCCCTAGTCTTTGTATACGTACAGCACTATAAGATATTAGGGAGTTTGGGCTATATGCGTAGTTTTAGATTTTAGCTTCTCTTCGTTTGAGCGAGGAGATGAAAGAGGAGCATAAGTTGGGAGTACATAAAAACGGGCGATAGAGCTAATGTTCTATTGGGTAGCGTATGAAGTGGTGCAGTGCAGAATTTCAGAAATGAAATTGCACAGATTGAGAGAGAGGAGGGCAGATGTATTTTATGGCGTTGTGGCTGAGGATTGCAGAGATGAAGCTAGGGAGGAAGACTATGGGAGACTACAGACAGACAGACAACCACTGAATAACTACAAAAGAGAGAGAGATGAGAAAGGTGTCCGTCGAACTTGGCGTGAAGTAGCCGGCGAGACTCTGTGAGAATCCATGCCGGTCGACCACTTTCTAGTTCCGGCTTGATTTTTAGGCCATGTCAAGCGAAGCCATTTCAACTCCACTCTTCTCCTCTTCTTCTGTTGTGGTGGTCCATTCTTTGGCTACAGTCGAGTTCAGCCTTTGGACGTCCATTAGTCAACGGACTGAGTGAGTGACTCGATGTGGTTAGTCCACCAGACCAGGCATTTCGCCATTTTCCCCCATTTTATTTTAGGCAGTGTGGTTGAGCAGTTAGTTTGGTTTGCAGATAATGTCAAGACTTCTTGCTGTTATCTTGTTTGCTATGTACATGCCATTATTCAGCCATAGCTCCATCCATCTCTCTCTCTCTCTCCATACACTTTGTGCATTCATTGTTTTATTCCAACAAAAAATGAAAGGAGAGAGAGACCTACTTTATTTCTTTGTGTATATTTTAATGCTGATAACGGACGTTGCAGTTACAATCTCGCAATACGCAAAACCTCTATTATAATATAAAGCGATGTCAAAGAAAAGTACTATTATAGTGAGTATAGTGCTATAGAGGAATGTTAACATGAGCTAAACATTCAGCAGTTCCTTTCAGTGATATTATCCTACCTTCGTATCTCTAGTTAGTAGTTTATTTCCTAGGTATTTATTTAAAATGCAGATAACCTCCTCCTAGTACCTAATTATGCACTTCTAACCAACCTGCACTCTGCCTTCTAAAATTTGACCAATTTATCTTGCCACAGACTTTATTTATTACCAACTTGTTTGACAGTTTGTTTGGTTAAGTACATACATACATATACATAGACTGAAAGTTGGCAGGAAGAAATTTCCCTATTTATTCTGCAGGTATGAATTTTGCTGCCTAGGAAGGAACTACCCAAAACCATGTCAAGCTTTGAAATGCTCGCAATTTTTTATTGTGGGCAACTAATCTTAAATTGGAGTCACTCTAAGTTAAAAATATGCGAGGCAAATTGTAACTGCTTCAGTTTTTGCTAACTCTCTCGCTCTCTCGTCCATATGTTGTTGCGCATTGCATTGCGTGCTTGCAATTTATTATTTGTACGAAATTCGAGGTTGTGTTCATGTCATATGGAGAGGCGTTGATTAAACCTTATTTCTTTTGCTTCACGATCTTCGTATTGATTTGTATCTCTTTTTTCAACGAATTTTAATTATGAAGTGTCAAATTTTTTATATTTTATCCGATTTTTAGATTAAGAACTCCTCTAAAATGAAAATGTGGTTTGATTTGGTAAAAAGTGATTTGAGTTGTATTTGTTAACTTTTAGGTGACAAGTTCAGGTTAGTGTTGGCGACGACTCTGCGTGAAGATGGGTACGGAGAAAGTGCGGACCCTTGGAGTCCGATGGATCAGGGTCCCTCTAAAGCCGACTCTTTTGAATACGTAATGTTCGGTAAAATCTACCGGATTGAAGGAGATGAAACAAATGAAGTGGCGGCTACTCGGCTGTAAGTATTTTTGTTTTCTTTTGCAAAAGATCTTTCCGTGCATCAGCATAGATTCTTCGTCTGAAATGATAGTACATACATAGCTTTATTGATAGATGTACCCTAAAGTAGTTCTAGTGTTCAATGTTGTGTGTGTATGTTAAGTGATCTAAGTTATACAAAACCTTACAATATACTTCTAAGTTATTATATGTACGGAGCCTTATTTTTACAATGGCTTATATATATATGTCCTATATAGTAGATATATACCAATACCAACTTGTAAATAATTGTTATGTAGTAGAAAATCACTGCGTAGCTTTATACAGATGAAAGTGTAATGAAATTGGAAAATGCGGACGGGAGCATAAAATATCATCAGTTTGGTATGGAGAGTATAAATTAGATATCTGTTTTGTGTAAAACGTAATAAAAGAGTTTGTTTGTTTGAGCCCATGTATTTTAAGAAGGATGTGGGAGCTCCTTTAAAGCATCTTCGATGTTGGAGCACAGAGCAATTAGTGAAATATTAAGACGCTGAAAAAGTTTGTTTTTCCTTAATCGTCTAATGCCGAAAAGTCCATATTATTATAAATAGCTGAGAGATAATTTTATATAAGTAAAGGCTATAGTGCAATTTTTGCGATGCAAACAAAATGAGAAATAATTTGACAGGGATGGGAGTTGATATTTATGGGAGGAAAGATTGTAGTAAACACATAGCGGATGTGGATTGTAAGTTCTAATAAAAGCTAGGTAGATGCTAAATGAAGCCTGTACACATTTACATAGATAAGTACGCTTCTACTAGATAGAAGATAGACATTCTGCGTATATTTATTATCTTGAACATTTTCTGTTGTTTAGCTTTATAAGTGCTGATTTAGGCATGGCATTTCAGATGTTGTTCCTTGCTTATATCTAATATATTTAGCATGGCTATGAAGACGAGTCCTCTTAGCTCTACGTGTATGTAGTGGCGTTATGTTCAACCACTACTTATACTGACTGCAGAGCCCTGTGCTACATTAGAAAGGCAGGACAGTAATCATAAATTTATGGTGACGTTAAATAGACGAGAGCGTATAGTAATGTTGTTGGTAGTTGGATGTAGAGGGGTTTGGCGAGCAAAAGGAAAGGATGGGAATTTTTGGGGGACATGACTGCAAGGAAGGAGTACAAGTAAATATTGGAAATGAAATTCCTTTATTCAGCTCACTCGGCTGTAGAATTAAATAGTGAGTTGAATGGAAATTGAACTGAGGACTTAAATTGACTATGCAACAGAATAGAAGGGCAGGAGGAATAGGAAGAAAAGCCATGGCTAAGTGAATAGGCCCTCTCATCTCTCGCTCCTAGCTCCGAAATGAACAGAACTGAACAGATGGCGAAATAAATGAAAAAGAATGGAGGAGGAAATATATTGTTGCATGAATGCCCAATGTAGACTCACAGAAGGTTCGCAAATGCAAAGTTTGTTCTTGTTTTTGTCAATGACTAGACTCGACTAGCCGCCTATATCCTCTAACCTCTAATAGCATATATTCATGCCAAGCCAACTAATATAAGTCTAGTTTATTTGGCAAATGACAGATGTGTCTTTAAGGAATTAATGCCAACCCTCCTCCTACTCTCTCTCTCTCTCGCTAGTAGTCTCATCTCAGCTCTTCTGACTATTTAATACCATGTAATTATTAAATAAATAAAATTCCGTTATATTTACCTACATTAAAGGAACTTGACTCTTTAGTATAGACAGAAGAGATGTTTTTTTTGGCGACTGATATTTTTGTCATGTAGGCATATGTACATAAAACATTATGCACTCTTTGCTCACAGTGGGAATATGTCATCACGCTCTAAAATTTTTTTTACAATTATTTTCACGGAAAATTATGGCAGTAATATGCGGATAGTGTGGCTGCTGCAGTTGTAAAGTAAATTCTATATGGATTGTTAAAAGTTGAAAGGAATATGTCTTGTCTCCATATGGATTGGAAACGCCACCTGATTTGTACAGAGAGTTTTTTAGTGTGAGACGTAGAGTAACGTTACATTAATGGGGATAATACGGATATGACAATGACAAGTAGTGACTAGGGAATAATGCAAGGACTAAAACGTCATCCGTCCATTTACATACGCAGAAAGTGTCTTAAAATAGTCAGGTGGATGTAGATTTACACACGAGTTATGTTTACAACATTTCCCATATGTATATTTTTGTAGCAATGTATTTTTACAACTTGTCTAAGCAAAGGAGGAACTATAAACTACACACATACATACGTGCATTTACTTATGCTAAATATTATGCGCTACTATATATTATTCTACATATATATATATATATATATGTATCTGTTTATTTTATATATGAATGGTTGCCTGTGTTGGTTCTCGCTGTAATTATGTAATGCCATGCTGCAGTGTTGTTTTTTATGAGATTTACAGGGACATTAGAAATTATGGTTTGTGTAGCTATTAGTCTAGTGAGTTGTTGAATGTAGGTGAGGTTTCTATCTTTATATATTTAGTTTGAGGAAGAGGATATGGCGAAATTATCGAGATAATCCTATAGCTATAAGGAGGATATGTAGTGGAGGAGCAAGTGAGTGTGACAATTGGTCACGTTGGCGTTGACAGGAGTGGAGTGAATAGCCGAAACTCCACGTGCATATCCTTCAGTCAGTTCATTATTATAAATAGACAGTGACTGAAGAGAAACAAGAGAACAAATAGGTAGAGTGAGCATAAAATGCTACATGTATTTTATAGTTATGCAGTTGCTAAGATGGATCCTGGCTAAGATACATAGAAACTAGAAACAGGAGGCAGTAGTATAGATACACAAGGAAGTAAATCAATCAAGCCAAGAAGCAAGCAAAGCTCAGGAGGACGTAGGAGTTTTTGCAGAGTAAAATAAAATGGGAAATTAGTCGTTTGAGGGAATGTGCATTGAAGTGATGAAGAAAGGAGCTTCACTTGGCTTCCTAACTACAAAGGCTAGTCACTCTCGGAACAGTGAAGAGCTAAGGAGAATGGCAGGATCTGTTTTTCAAACTCTGTCTCTCTAGCATTAATCATAATGACATGCCTGACCAGGGACGCCATTGCCACTGCATTGCTCAACAATCCCTTCTTCTTATTCCTTTCTCCTTCTTCTCAAAGAATAAATGCATAAAATAAATAGGCAGCAGGCAACTGTCAAAAGCATCTCAGTCCATCTTTCAATTCTCAGATATTTTTATAGTTTCCCATGTACGGACAGCAAGGCTCATCCAATATTATTTGTCTAAGTAGATGTGCAAAAGGTTTAGACCTTATTTTACTTGAGGTGAGGTTGAGGTACGTTTCCATTTCTGTCGACGTGGGCAGACTCATAACGAAGAAAAAGAATAAAATGGTTGACTTCCGGGTGTGTTTTAGACTATGTGATAGCTATTTAATTTTAAAAGATAAGTGCTACCTACGTATAAATGTTAATTAAAAGGGTATATCTACGTATGTTATAGTTCTATGCCTATAGTTGTATGTAAGTATAGTAGTTTTTTTATTAAGAGGTCGGATGCTTATGTACCTGTCACCCTTTACTTCTACTTACAGATTGCTATGACAGAAATGACGGACTTGACTTTTCCTCTAATGAGCTAGTGACAGCGTGTAACGTGTGTATGTGTCGTGTCGTGATTCGTGGTCGTGTGTGTTGTAGCCACTTACTTACTCTGCTGGAGGAGGAGGGCGAGGGCGAGGGAGCGATCCGGAGTTAACCGGACTCATTTTTTTATTTCCGCCACTCAACAGTTCCATTACAATTTGTGGCTGATGATGATGATGTGGAAGTGCAGTGTTTTTCCATTGGATCTATAAGTATTTTTTGGCGAATGCTGTTGTGCCACGTCCGTGGCTCGGTTGTTGACGTGGCATCTTTTTATTAGCCATTGTTTAAAGTGTGAGAGAAAGGTGAATGATTTGAAGGAATAGGGAAATGCAGTGCTCTTCTTCCGTAGTCCGACGAGGCCTATATAAAGGACGGATTTTGGCATTATTGGGTGTGAGTGAGTGGGAACCACTCTGAGTTCGCTACGTGTTGATCAATCGAGTGAACACAGCTGGTGGTATCTCAGTCACTTGCAACCCGTTTTTCTCAACCACCAACCACCACCACCACCACCCAGGCCAAATCAAGCAACCAACACACAGACTCTCTCTCTCTTGTCTCTCGAGACGGAAAATCTGTCAAAAAGTATTTGAGCAAGTCCGCTTGAGAAAGTAGCCTGAAAAAATGTGAAAAGACGTCCTTCCTCAACTGCCCAGCCTTTGCCTAGGCTCAGTACTCGCAACAACCTACCCTTTAACTCTTTTTTAGCTCACATCTAATAATCCTTACTACTACATGACTTTGCTAGAGTTAGGAACAAAACCAGAGTTACTACAAAACCAGTTTTGGCCTATGCTAACAATCCCTACTACTTACTTGCACTTACTACTACTGAGATGACGTGGCCTCTGACTTGTCCTATTAGCACAGAATAATACATCCTTCCTTTATTACTACTTACTCGTAGTTAGTTTTAGTAGGGTTAGTAGGTTAGCTCTCAATTCTATTATTCCGGTTTAACTACTACTGACTCTGTGACTTTTTCTTTGACTTGTTTAAAATAGTTTGGCAGAGGTCAGTTCCGGAAATATTGACAAATCTCGAGAGGGAGGAGTCTTAATTTTCCAGTATGTGTATGAATTGTTTTGTGAGAGAGCATGAAAAATCGTCGTAGTACGAGCCGACAGATAGAGAGTGTAAAGTTTTAGGAAAAAAGTTGTTTCTTTATTAAGTTGAGCGTGAAGCTGTGGAGGTTGGAATTTTTTTCTCGTAGCTTTTACCTTGATCATTGTTATGTCCATCTCTCTCTCGCTATCTCTCTCTCTCTCTCTCTCTCTCTCTGCCTGACATTTATTTAGGGAGAGAGAAAGTAGAGTGGTTGGTTGTTGGGCAGGAGAGAGAGGCTATTAGCAGGACAGGCTGAAGTAGAGCAGAGGAGTGGGAGTGGACGGAAGTTTCGTGGAAGGAAAAAGGTTTTCGTAGTGAGGATGTAATTGATTGTACTAGAGAGTACGAAGATTGATGGATGTAACTGACGAGGAAGATTCTAGTGGGATAAAGCCTGGCCTTTTTAACTCATTTGACGACATCTGCCATTTTGTGTCTTCAGGGAGTAGGGAGGGAGGATGTGCCTCAGAGGGGACTCTCTTAGCTAATTCTCAGGAATTCTAAAAAGGAAAGGAGGAAATCTGCTGAGAGAATCTTTGGGAATCGGCCGGGCTGGCATATCCCATGTGACTTCAGATGAGTACCAGAGCTGTGTTTGCAGCGTTTTTATTTTTGACTATCGTGTAAATGCATGGTCTGGTACGACATTTGGGGTTGGAAAATCTTCCCGTCATTCTCTTCTTCTTCTTCACCCGCCTCATCACAGTCAAGTCTCACTAGCCTTAACCATCCGTCTGTCTCTTCTCCATCTTAGAATTGGCGTGTGGGACGTGTGGCTCTGTTTTGTATGTATTTACGTGGACACGTTGTGACAAGAGTGAGCAGAAAGGAAAATTCTCTGTATCTATGTACGTACTATTGTATTTACTAGTAAATAAGTACGTCGGACAACGACGTCCGTCCAGGAGGAAATCAGTCATGAGGCTTGAGAAGGTCATAGTTGAAGGTGAGTGAAGACGAGTGGAAAAAAGTGGAGGATAGAGTTGAAATTGAGAAAACCTTGTAGTCACAGAGCGTGGGTGCTCTATTATCATTTACTCTCGTCTTCTCTCTGACTCTGATCCTCTTCTATGTATGCATCTCCATGTCTCTTCTCTCTCTCCTTTGGCTCATGCACTCCTCTTCTCACGTAAATACATACGTACATGCACGTACTTGGAATTATATTATATAGTCAGAGTCTCCAAGTTATGAAATGATGATGTAGCTATACGAATAATTGAATGATGTGATGATGCAATCTTTTGAAGGTAAATCAGTTCTCTCGTCGTTTGTTTGTTTGTTCGCGTGAGAAATGGATTGATGCTATTCTTTTGTAAGATAGTAGTAGTAGCACTTTGTAGTTTGTAAGCTCTACACCTATACTACATAAATAATTACTTATCTGTACTCGTACCTACTACTGTATTTATTAGACTACTACTACATACATTCTCTGTCTGTCTACCACTACTACTACTCTACATACTCTGTTGTTTTTAATGTTTATTCGTGTACTGTTGTAATGTGTAAGCTCTGACTTGAATTGAACTGTACTGTATTTACAATATACATTGAGATAATGAATATTGAATCTGAAGTAAAATAAAGAGAGGGGAATGAGAAATGAAAATTATTCAGGACTTTCTATTAATAATTTACAGAGAGGCTCATTTACATCTCATTTCGAATTATGTCCATCCAAATCTCCTTGCTCTTCTTCTCTTATATGTGCATATATCAATCTAGTTTTAGTTACTTTCTTTTAATTTTACTATTAACTCCATTTTAATTTTACTATTCACACCATTTTAATTTTACTATTCACTCCATTTTAATTTTACTATTCACTCCATTTTAATTTCATTTATTCACTTGCATACTAATTTCATTACGTCATATACTTTTACATTTGTCTGATTTACTTACTGATGTAGGTGCATACACATTCCAATATTATTACGTTTCAAAAATAATTCCATACATACAGTGCAGTCCAGCAGTACACTTTTTTAAACGAGTCACTTTATTATTGGCTAGAACAATATTAATTCTAATGGATTCATCCAATTTTCTGTTGTAAACAGGAAGGAATCGGAAGTCATATACATACTTGACGTCATTTATACTTAGTTAGTTAAATCTATACAGTCAGAGCATAGAAGTTTTGCATCACCCATGTTTTTTTTGCATAGATAGATATTTTATTACGGCTATAATCTTTTTTTTTTACTAATGACCTCATAATTACCGTCACACTCATGAAATAATGAATTGATGAAATGAAGATGAGCACATGGCAATGTTAAACATAAAAAGATAAAGAAGTTGGAAATGCCATTCAAAGAGACGGACGGAGGGGAGAAAGTGAAGCTAAATAAAAGATGAGACGAAAACGAAGAGATGAAGTGAGCGATTGTAAAGAGTCGAATCGAGCCGACGTAAGGATTCAAATTGAGTGAGGAGACTCAGGAGACAGGCCAGGTCAGTTGAGTCTTTCAAAGAGATAAGTATCCTTATTTAGTAGTTTCAAAATATTGTAATTCTATTTAACGATGAGGCCCTTTAAGACCAAATGAAACCAAATCAACCTTGCAGCTCAAAGACTAACATTTTACTTAGGCTCCCTCTTAAACTAGATCAAAATGAAAGGGTATCCATGTAGTCAGTCGCTTCGTGACTCTTCTTTGCAAGACACTGAGTCACATCAAAGCAAACCCAGTCACGAATGAACATAATAAATGGAATGAAACGAAAGCATCATTATTATGAGCAATGATTTAATAATAGACAAAACATTCAATTTGATCAGAGACTCCTCTACATCAAATACTGAACTGAAACACAACTTGGCTTTAGTACAGTACAAGAACACTGAAATAGATACTTATACTATAAATGCTAATAATCATCGTTCTACATTTATCGTTTCACATGAATGTCATTAAACTGTACGGGCAAAAAATTCTATAGTATATGGCTAAAACTGAATTCCTATATAGATAGTATATTATGGCTAAAACTGAATTCCTATATAGATAGTATATTATGGCTAAAACTGAATTCCTATATAGATAGTATATTATGGCTAAAACTGAATTCCTGTATAGATAGTATATTATGGCTAAAACTGAATTCCTGTATATAGTATATGGCTAAAACTGAATTCCTATATATAGTATATGGCTAAAACTGAATTCCTATATATAGTATATGGCTAAAACTGAATTTCTATATATAGTATATGGCTAAAACTGAATTTCTATATATAGTATATGGCTAAAACTGAATTCCTATATATTATAGTATATGGCTAAAACTGAATTCCTATATATAGTATATGGCTAAAACTGAATTCCTATATATAGAATATGGCTAAAACTGAATTCCTATGTATTATGGAGCTAAGTGGGATACTGTATTTAGATTTATGAAAAGTTTGTCAATAGATGAAAGGAATCGTGATTAATAATATGTTAGGATGATCAGATTACAATTAGAAATAATTGAATAAATAAGATCCAATGTTATATAGAGAGTCAAAAATGTATGCTGAACTCAAATGAAATGACAATAGGTAATAAAAAGGGAATAACTGGATAAAAGTTCTGGAACAGAATGGAATAGTTGGAAATGGCTATATAGGATTACATAAATATTTATGGATGTCTTGAGATGTTTTTTTATGTATGTGACTTGAAGACATGGCTAATGAAGCTGTTGGTTTAGTTATTATTAGCTAATGGTGTTAGTAGAGAACGGGTATTAGCAATATTATTATTAGGATAGGCTAGCAATATTATTATTAGGCTGCATGAGATGTAAAAAAAAGGCTTGCATTTATTATGTGAGTAGTGAGTGAGTGAGTGGCTCCTCTGTGTATAAGTGAGAATTGTATGGTGTATGGGAGTGTAGGGCAGTGAGTGAGGGTAGAGGGATGATGATGATGGCAGTGATCTGCTCTGCTGTGGCCTTGGCGTCTGAAAAGGAGAGGAACCTTGTGCCAAGTGTTTTTATTTGATATTTGATGTAATTATCATGGCATTGTTGTATCACACACTCCATTCAGTCCTCATCCTCTGCGGCAAACAGCATATCATTAGAACAACGAGCTGGAATCTCCAGACTCACTCACCTACATACGTTATGTTATGCACTGACTGGGCTCGACTCAACTTCGACTGCTTTATTGCATTGGACGATGGACTGGACAGGACAGGACTGGATCTCTCTCACTCTCTCTTCGTCGCTTGTTTCCCTTTTTGCAAGCACCAAAGTGCTACACACATCGTCATCTCCCTCCTAAACGGATCTATCTCACTTTCATTTCCTTCGTAATGCTCTCTGCCTGCCTCTGGACTGGACTCTCTCGACGTTAACTTAAATCTATGACACTCACGTGCACTGGACCTCCCTCCCTCCCATTTACATCTCGAATGTGCAAATACACCTACATCTGTGCAATTCCATATCTACCCTTCTATTCATTCTCTCCTTTTACAACGTATTTCCTTCAAACTTTTTGCAACTTTTAAGTAACGATCTTCCCTAAATTCACTCGGAACATTTCAAGAATCAACTGAAATTAATATTTCGTCTAAAATTGTAATAGGGAATTTGGGATTTTAAACCCATCGGTTTAAAATAAACTAAAGCAATTCTAATGGTATTATTGTAGAGCAAGAGCTTAAAATTTGACGTACCTAGCTACACAAATGAAACTCCTAAGTCATCACATCACAGTAATCTAATAAACTATTTTAATACCGTGGAAATGTCTCCTACTATTTATGCCGTCTAATTAATTTTGCTTAATTTTTTGCAATGTAGTGCATTCTGAAAACGCTAAGTTTGTTTTAATTAAAGAATAAATACTTATTTTTTCATTTTATAATAACCTACTTTAGTGAAATAGTATACGAACAACTATTTATTCTATAGAAAAATAAACTGAGGTTAGCTTAACATTTAATTTAAGGTAGCTTTGCCCAAAATTGATCGTACGTATATAGATATAAAGATGTTGTAGCAATAGCATAAAAGGTAAAGTACCTACTTGTATATAAGTATTAAAATGAGTGTATTTTAAGATAAGTAGGTAGCAGTATAGGTAAGGTGATGTTTTGCAGTGAATGGCTTAACTCCTCCATCCCTAATTCTCGCTAACTTTGACATTGACATTGCCTTCGTCTCGTTTCGCTTGTTTCCTTTTCTTTTAATTTTACTGAGCAGACAGTGTGCTGTGGGTTTTGCTGTGCTGTCTGTCTGTAATGGGGTTGGTTGGTTGGTTGGATGTACCTTGTTGGAAATGGAGTGTAGGTAGGTAGTAGCAGGAGGAATGTATTTGAGTGCAGAAAGCGAGGATGACGGACGGACGACCCCGACAGCAGAAATCAAGGAGACTCTTCTTTTTCTCTTGACTACAAAAAGAAATAAAAGAGGCAAAGAAAAGTAGGCGCATTCCCGCCAGCTATTTATTCACTTCCATTGGCCTAGCCATCTCAGACATTTTTTCTCATCACCTCTCTGTCAACAAAAAAGTCTTTTGTGGATTATGTACGAGAATGAGAAGAGGAGTCGATATCACATTATTATATTTATGTAGGTACTTAATGTCTAATGATACTCTATCTGTTTACTACTTTCTTTTATTGCACCACCCATTTCCCTACCTACCTCTTCCTCTCATCTCTCTATTGCCTTTTATTATGGAACGCAAATATCATTATCGTCCAGGGGTTTCATGCTAGTCCTCCTGACATATTAATATAATGTACATATTCTATAAGGTTCCTTTTCTTTTATCTCTCTCAGTATCTGTAGATCTATTATCTTTCTTTATTATTAGATCTCGTTTGCTAATGTAGACTGTGTTTTCGCCTACAGCCATATTTACCCAATTCATGGAGGACAAATAATAAGAGAACATTTTCAATGAATGGAGATACCTACTAAATTTAGCAACATTATGTAATGATGTGTCTGTAATTTCGGTTAATATAACAAAAATTATGTTATAAAAATAACTGTTAAGTCTTTGTGTTGCGTACACGAGACAGTAATTTTTCATGTTTGTAGCAATTAAAGAATTATAATGACGTCACTTTCATCTACGCTGAAGGAAAGCTCGAAAGGCTTTTGTTCTATTGTCGTTTGGTACATGGCTAAATGTATTATCTTGGTTATTGTTGGGTTTCGTTTGCTTAATTCAGCAGTTGTTTTGTGTAGCAATATTCTCCATGATTAAAGGCAACAAATAGTTTCAATTCAAAAGCGTCTATGATAAAAGAGAGGGAATTGTGTTGAATGGAAAGAGACACGCTATATATAGTGGGGAATGGGGATCTCGGGGATTTATGCTTAGAGAGTGTATGAAGTTGACTTGGAGTGCATGATCTGTTTCTCCTATTATTTCGCTTTGAGGTGGAAAGAAAAGGAAAATGATTAAAGAGATAATGGCGGCCAACAATAGAGTTCATGGCATTGCAGACAAAGAGTTGGCATGTTAAGAAAAGGATTTTGCAGCCTTTCCCTCCAGTCTACTGCAACTCGTCTGGTCCAGTTCCATTTTTTCATCTCTCCCTCTCTCATAATAATCTTTCAGCTCTCGAGAAAAATTCCACTAATTCAGTACATTACTTGTGAGTGAGTTATAACTACCTGCCTTTCTATGTATGAATGTATACGCGTATAGTTTGTGTATGTATAAGGGTGTAGTAGTAGGTAGGTAGGTTTGTGCAATATTCCTGAGGATAGTTACATAAATATTTATATTGTAGTTTTATTTAGTAGTGGCTACATGAATGTGGGCATTTGTAGCTAGCCCAGCACTCTCAGAAAGATGAATAATATTATTTAGAGGATTATCTTATTTTTAAAGGCAGAGTTTTCACGTAGTCAGGGCCATAGGAGTGCAGTGCTGTGTTTTAGATTAAGAAGATAGATAAGTGGTGAGCCAAGGATTGGATTTCGAGATAATCGTACCTTGACTTTGACTTGCTTGCCTTTCAGCTTCACTTCCCCTATACAATTTTCGCACAGAATATATAAATGAAGTAATATTCTCGTTGTATGTGCAATGTGCACTCTATGGGCTGAGTGAGATGCGAGAACCTAACCTTAAACTATATGTACATATATTTTTATTATTATTATCTCCTTTTACATGTACTGATGAACTGTATGCATAGCTTAGGGAGTTGGAAATGGCAGGAAGAAAAGGCTACTAGGTATAGAGCACAAACAGTATTTATATGCACAACTTGTTAACTTGGAAAACGAAGCATGGTATCCATAAATTTATTTGCGAATATTATATGTAAGCTACATGCTCAGCTCTCTCGTGTCAATGTGCACTACTCCCTCTGCCAGTCTGCCAACTAATATCATTCTATGGGAATTGTAACAATCCTGTAAAATTTTGGAAGAAGAACATGGATTTCTACTATTATACTACCGTACTTAGTATATTGCTAATACGGAGGCAGCTACACGAAATTAATTTCACAATTAAATACCTAAGCTACTTAGCGATATCCCTGTAATAACTTACACCGTGTGGTGGCATAGCCTACAGAATTAATTGCTATGTTTTTGGTAGGGTTGCAAATATTGCTTGACAGCCTTGCTACACTATGGCATAATACAATTTAATTCTAAGAGCGTGTGGTTGAGGAAATTAGATGTGCTTTTTGTTCGGAGAGCTTTAGAATACATGTTATTATGTGTATATAATATAAGGCCTTATTAAGTAATTGTATATGGTGAGTGTGAGTATTATTAAGAATATAGGCTATCTCACGAATGCAAAGATTTCATTTTATCATTTTGCAAATCAAATGTATGTAAGATATTTTGTGGTAGATTTAGGAGAGTGAGGTGGTTGGTTAAGCCAAGTACATGGATTTACTTATAATATTCGTTTTTGCATGGGACAAGGCCAAATGGAATGGATAGGGGTACTAAAAATTAACTGTGTTCTATGTGGTGTATAGCTTGTACTAGTGAGGAGGACAGGTGGATTCAATTGCCCGACTAGCAAAGCAAAAAGGTACAAATGGAAAAATATCTGAAATTTATTTAGGTATAGAATGCTAGGAGTACATAGGGGAGTGTGACGGTTAAAAAAACCGAGGAAAATCAACTCGAAAGACTTGAGCTTGGTTGATACGGAGAGAGACATGAATTGCTGAGAATAACAATTTGCCAGTGCAGGGCATAGTTTGCAGTTGGAGCTGGCTTCTTCCTTTCTGTTTGCATAATGTGATAGCTTGGCCTCAACTACTCAACTCACTTTTCTACTTTACGACTCCCCAACAAAGCCAAAGTGCTTATAATGAAATACGAACTGGGGGATTTCATTTATTTCACATCTACCTACCTACCTACCTAAATATGATCTTATGTCGTTGTAGATTTCACTTCACTTGATTTGACATCCTTCGCATTAGACTTGGACACATTTTCTCAGCCTGCCTTTCTTTTCAGACCTTACTTATGATGACATGGGAATTTCTTTGGGTTCATGTCACTCAGAGCAAAGAAAGAGTTCATTTCCACACACTTAGTTCTGACCACTCACAATTCACACCAAACAACTATTACAATCCATTGGGATTAAGTTAGGGAGAAAACAGCAAACATATTCCTGTGCAATACACAGAAATCAATAATGAGTAACCTATGCTTAGGAAAATTGTCTACAATAGAATATTTCAATGTAAAGTGTAAAATAAGATTTAACAATTCCCAATTAATAGCGTGAAATATTTTTATTCTGAATTTTAAAATAACTTGTCACTTATTCAATGTGCTAAAGCATAAAATTGTGGATAGTGGTGTCTGTGTAGTATCTGTAATCAGTAAAGTAGTAGAGCATGATATTAATGTTTAATGTTGTATAGTGTCGTTGTGTTAGTTAAGGGATTGGAATTTTTTGTGTACACATTTCTCATTGCTATTTGACATTTAATTGAATGTTTGAAGTAATTGGACTAGAAAAGCAGCAATAATTTCCAAAGCATAAGTCTAAAGCATTAGGATATTTTCTCCGTTGGTTCATTTGCTGTAGTTCTACTTGGTATATAGGTAGACTTTAGGATTTGTTTGTAAATAGTTGTAAGAGGTGGGTTGGAGTCTGGAGTCCCGTTGAAGATATTTACAGAATGCAGAGGTTTAAGGAAGCCAAGAGAGCCAAGTGGCATAGTTTGAGTGGTTAAAGTTTCCGAGATATTTCCTCTTACTTTCTCCAGCTTTTTGGCTGGAGTTCTTGTCAAGTCGACGAGAATGAGGAGAGATGTGTGTCGAGTTGACTGGATCACACAGAGCCATCCCACTGTACACAAGACAGCACATTATCACCGTCGTCAACTTCGCATTGCACTTGGGCTCATCTGATCTGCTGATCCTGTCGTTTCAAGCAGCCTCTCTCTCTCTCCCTCTCTCATGCGTTATCTTCTATTCCATTGAGATTTGCAATATTGGCCTAGTCGTCCCTACTACAAGAACCCCCCTCCATGCCACTCTAACGTGCAGATAATGGCTTCTTGTCTAGGAAACTTAACTTATCGTTATAGTTCCCCAGCTTAGCTGACCCATTTAAAGAGTTAAAAATGTCGCAGATATTGCTTCCAATGTCACACGAACTACATGACATTCTGGATATTTCCGAGCTCCTCATTCTAAATCCAGGAAATAAGAAAACTTTGCTCTAGGTATGGAATTAATATCCCACGCCATAGAACTTTTTTATCAAGATATATGTGTAACTATAAGTAGATATATCTTAATAGTAAGTGGCTCCTGTGGGTTAGTGCCATGTTAAATGCACATTTTAAGCCATCTAATTTTAACTATACTCAACTACCCCTCAGTAACTGCATTACTTATTTTATTGCGTATTTATGATTTTATATTTCCTCACTCCCTGTAATGCTTATCTTATTAAAAGGAATTTAAATTCTTCCACTTCTCGCTCTTTCAAATGCGCTGCTTATTATTAGCATTTGACATTCTCCCCCTTCCTATGAGTTTACATTCTCTCACCTCTTTCTCTAATATTATGTTACTTAAATATTAAATAAACCATTGCAAAAACGACTGTAAATAAGTAGCGGGTTACTTTACGGTGAAAACACAATGATTTACGGTGACAACCGCGGTTTCTAACGCTGTAAAAGGTCATGGAGTCAACCGATTTATCCCAAATTCTATACACTCACCCCAGGAACACATGTACAAAATTTGAATAATGTACCTAAACCGTCCGCGAGTTATATGGCACCCAATGACCGACGGCCACACAGGGCCTTCTTATAAAATAGCTCCCGCTATGTGCTATTTAATAACATCCAAAAGAGTATGCTACTTTAAATGAAGACGTTAATAAACGGTTATCTCTTAATATTGTCAGATAATTTTTCATCAAGGCAATAAATAGTTGTGTAAGTGAGACAGTGCAATAATGTTTGACGATAGGATAATGTAATTGAAGTATATATGTATATAGATAATTATGTGTGTTTTAATGAGTGCAAAGCAGGGAGGGAAGATGTCACAAATGCGTATTAAAAGTAATCTGATTTTACATGGCCTTATGTGTTTTATAGTGGAGACAGGGAATGGTGGGAGATAGTTTGGGAGTCCTTGGCTCCCTTCTTCCTTTTCAGGCAAGAGTTGAGTGTGTTGCTGGTGGGAGCCGTTTGATGCGAAAAGATGCTGATGCTGGGCCTTGTGCCAGTCCGCCTGCATTGCAGATATCTTAAAGGATGTATGTATCCTCACTTTTGGGTGCTCTTTCTTTCTCTCTCTCTTTCAGAGGGGCAAGTCTTGTGTGGTTCCCTATATCTGGAATCTAGACGTTGCTCGGGTCAGACTCAGATTCTTACATTACATTCAAGATCGAGTATGAAATGAAATGCCTTGCCATGCCAGTCCATGACAGCCAAAGCACTAAAGCTCTCGCCCTTCCTCTGAATACATAGTTTAAAGTATTAGTACATGATAGGATACACATACACAGAGAAAACTGACAAAATCGAAACAAATGCAATCTACTCTTCCTGTACTCTTTTTAGATACAAAGGCTAGCTGGTGGAAAATGTTATGAAAGTTGTAATCCTGGAATTTGAACTGATAGCTTCCAATTTCCATACTACGCTGAAAAATTCGAAAGATAGGAGAAGTAAATTTTGAATTTTAAGTGTTTTGACAGTATATAATTACGCAATTACAGTTACAATTCTTAAAAAATGCTTCAGAGAATAGAATGTAAAAGAAATAACAAGTTCCAAATTAAATTGTTTGAATAAGGAATTCTAGTTATAAGTTTTTCCACATTATTATTAATTATTAAACTAAAAAGGATTAGTTTTTGAATTTTAGCGTAATTTGTGAGCCCCTTTAGAAAATGCAACTTCCCCCAGTGCTCTAGAGCCTAATACTGTTGTATATCGAGGTGATCTGGGCTAAGCTATGTGCATTCATATTACTATGAGAGTGTAGGGAGTAGTAGTAGGAAAAATGTTTTGCCCCCAACTCGCACATCAGCCATTCTTTCTGATGCTGGTGAAATCTTTCAAAAATTAGATAGGGACGTAGTAGTTTTAGAGACATAGTACATAAATGTATGTACATAGAGATCGAATAGGTCGGTAGATGTAGATATTGGAGAGCAGTCGGCTACTGAGGGCTCTTTCCTCCTCGGAGCTATATCTTCCTCATTCCATCCTAGATTCGCTTCGAATTCGCAAAGCATAAGTAAAATGTGCGAGGAAAGGTGAAAAATGGAGAAGGAAACAAAAGGAGTTTTAGGAAAGAAGCCAATGCAATGGAATGCAGGGCGACTTTCTCTCTCGAACTCCAGTAGAAAATCATGAGAGAATTGGATTGAGGATTCTAGTCAGCACAATTGGATGCGACTGGATTTTCAATTTGAAATGTAACTCCTTATCCGCATCCTATGCGACTGACTGCATGGTAAAGCCACAGCCACTACTACTCTCCCTCCATCTGGCCTTTACATGGATAATTCCATTCGGATATTTAAAAGTAGGAGCCCCAGTGTTTATTAGCGAGTTTACGGCATTTTCTTATCTCCGTTGTGGCTTCTGGAATTCCCTACTTGTGTGTGTGCTCTGAGTTGGCGAAGCAAAAGTGTTTTGTTTTGAGCGTGGTGAAAGGGAAAGGAGTGTGGTGTCCATATGTAAAAATGTAATATGCATGTAATGTCTTGGGACAGGGAACTTTCTCTCTCTCTCTCTCTTAAGGTGCTACAATGATCTCCTTCTCTACTCTAGAAATAGCTCCTCTATTTTATGTTCCATATTATCGTTATCCTCCACCAAAAGAATATATTATCATTATCTGATGACACAACTGCAGCTATTTGACCCTCCTACTCATACTGCTACATTGTAAATCTACACATTAAAGTCTCGCTCACTCTCTATATAAAACTATGTCTACTATTATGTTGCTAAACTAAGATAATGTAGTTATCGATCTTAATATTATTATGTGCTGTGCGGTATAAATATAAGTTGGAATGTAATCTGAGATTTCCATCCCTCCGCTATGCAATATGATACTATCTGCTTTTTAATGAGAACAAGTCTACATGTAAAGATACTTTTAACTGTTTTCCACGAATAGTGCTAAAAATAATGATAACAATGCATATAAAAGTGATGAAATGCAATGCAGACATTGTATATCTCTCTGTCGTGGCGGCGTCTAGGCCTAGCATTTCAAAAAGGAAAATGTACAAAAGTGGCAGAGGTCATTGAACCGCAACTCCACTTCAGTTTGACATTTTGAAAACTTTCAGTCAAATTAAATTTTGAAGTTTTGCAAGTTCTGGTGATTGATGTCTTAGCTCTTTACTTTCTTCCGTGCGTGGAATTTTAATAAAAATATATTCTTGATTCTGCAATCTGCTGTTGAAATAGCTTACAAACATGCATAGGTACTAGGTACTTATATTATATTCAGGAAAAAGAACTTTTTAGCTCACAAAATTGTGTGCTTATTATTACTGCGTATTATCAAAAATTATTTTTAAAATGATGAGCTACTCATGGTACTTGGTTTACTGGTCATGTCATACGGCACGCCAATTTGTTCGTATAGTGGATCTTTATTTATGGCGAAGAATAAAGATACTTGATGGGGGTCGTACTCTCGTAGTATGAGCATGTATTCATACCTCCTTTTTTTATGCTATATTTGTTCTGTATTTTATGGCTTTTAGCATCCTAATTTAAAAATGGGCCAAGAATGTACAGAGCTACTTCATTTTTGTGAAATGGATGAATATTATAAGCTCTGCTTGAAAGGAAGGAGGAAATGTGTGAAAGTAATAATAAAATAATGAAAAGACTCTGTTTGCAGGTTTGCTTTGTGCATGTAAAGTTATCATGTCATCTGCGTCCTATATTCCTTTAATTCCCCTAAATTGGTTTTTGCATGCGTATTCCTATACAAAGTGCCTCTACCAGAAATTCCTGTATGTATGGATATTTCTTAGTTCTATAGACAAGAGGGCTATTTATTTAGCATGTCACTTACACTTAGACATATAGGCTAGATAGAAATACAATGCGAAATGCGAGAATGCTGCATTGCATTCAACCAGACTCAGGCTCTATCTGCATGCTACATAATGTATGAGCTTTAGCAAATTGCCTCTTCGATTCTACTTACTTAGCTACTCCTCTGCTTGCTCAGTCTTACAGTCTTCTACATCGCAGTAGTCCCTATAGCCCTATAGTTTAAATGTATTACTAATGCACAGACATATATTAACAGCTATTTATAATATTGTGTGCACTAGTGCACTTTACATTAGATCCTATCCAACGCAGTTGTGAACAATCCCGTTTTTAAAGTGTCGCTTCTGAAGTTGATTTGCTCTAATTTATTATTAATATTCTTATACATATTATTACATATAAACTAAACATCTTATAGTAATTATTATGTGGCAGTTTGAAAACCAATTAATCAGAAGCAGATTTGTGATGGAAATATGAGTATAGAATTTATAAATGAAAATGACGTCACGGAATTCCATCAATACAGTTTACATTTTGTATTAATTAATACTGAAATTCATAAAGCTGCAAATTTTTACCGCTAAAATATTAGATATTAATTCTAATACATATTATAATTAGGAAAATGGATTAGTCATTATTACTATTATTCCGATTTACGCAAATGCAAAATACGTTTTACTCTAATTTAAGTACATAACTTTGCCTCGTGTAGAATTAGGTTAAGATATAAAATATAAAACGAAAGCTGTGAATCATATTTACACATAAACTTATTAAATGTAACTTAAAACATATTTCTTTTAAATACATTTAAGGTTAATTGATATATTAGTGATGAATTTTTATTTATATCTGTAAATCCTATTGCTTTGCTGTGTCCATAAATCTATGTAGGTGGAGAGAAATGCTGTAGTACGGAGCATTCAGTTTTTATTGTGTATTTTGTATAGGTAAAGAGTGGATAGATAGGTTATTGTCGTAGAAAATGGGTAAAATAGGGCAGAATAGTGAACGTTGAAATGGGAAAAGGTTTTCTAGGTAGAATGATATTGTTGGTGTGTGTAGCGGGCGTCTATTCTGTTTGATTCAATTGAATTCACTGGCAGTTAAATTGTTAGGGTGTGAGGTTTAAAGTGGGGAATAAATCAAAAGTCTGTGTGACATGTTGGCAAGAACAAAAGAGAGGCACTTGAGTAGATTTGAGTTTATATGGAGTAGAAAGAGCAAAGGATTGTAGGTAGGTAGTTTATTTTATTGTGTTGCTTGCTATTTTGTTCTGTTAAAGCTGAAGCTGGAGTCCATGCAACTAAATGCTCCATTCTCCTTTATGCCACTTGACGTTCCTCTCAAATACCTACATAAGCATAATATTATATTACTCTTCTTTACATTTATATTTGCCAAGGATTAGATTGCCATTTTCCTTTCTATTGCCTTTTCTATGTTTTCTACACTATTACTATCTGCACTCACAGAAATGAGAGAGATATGCCAGGAGTACTCAAAGTGGAAATGCATATGCAAAAACAGAAAATGTTCGAGAGAGAATGATATGAGGCGTCCTACTGTACGAAGTTATCTTGAAAATTGCCTTAGTTTATTTTACTTTGTGCTACATTATATATGCAAAGTAAATCTATCGAGTTTATTATAGTAATAGGAAAGAAAGAGGATATATTCGGAGTGAGAGCTGCTGCTCGCTCTGAACTCTTGCCATTTGTTTTACATCCTTTTCTTCACTAATCGTATATAAGTGTGTCCTATGTTTGTTTGAGTGGTTGTTGGCGAACAAGCGCATTGTATTTTGTCCTTCTTCTATTGTCTCGCTCACTTTAAGCGAAAATGGCGCAGAGACTCCTTCCTTCACTCACATTTCCTATATGCATCTAATATAAATAAATACATTTATATACAACATTTAACTATATATGTTTAGCGTGATTAGTTCTTGCGATTGACTATCGCTATAAATACAGAGTGTGTTATTTAGACGAGACACTTAATTGTAATTAGTTTCTAATTGATAGGATTTGAGTGTATGGTAGAGGCAGGGCAGAGGCAGAGTGTGTCTGTGTGCAGCAGCCTGCAGAAAACTTTTACGCCTAATAGTAATGAGTCAGTTGAGCCTATTTGTTGACTACACGGCTATATGTGTATGTTCGTTGTATTATGGATTTGCTATTTATATCCACTGATTGCACACACCATAAAGGGCAAACGTTTAATCAGTTACTCACTCAGCAGCTCCAGCCTTCTTTAGTACTTACGAAAGACCAAGGAAAAAGAATTAGCTCACTCAAAGAGTTCGTGTGCCCTGCCTTGGCATGCATGTCAGACAAAACTTCTTATTTATATGTCACGAATGAGGAAAATATTATAATTCCTACTAATCTATACGTTCATATTGATAAACTACCTTTTTGTCTCTATCCTCAAATTCACTCTATGTATCCTGATTTGGATTTGGAATACTACTCTGTATTTATCCCACATGGATTTATGCTACATCAGATTCACCATTTCAAATTTGCGAGAAAATACTCAATATAATTATTGTAGATAGCAAATAGACTGAATTTTGTTAAATTTTTTCTTTGATATTTTGTATATTTCAAGTCTTAGAAAGAACTTTCTAAGTAATTTTTTTGTTGTTTTTTCCAGTGAATTGACGTCAATAGAATTAAGATTCAATAAACTAATACGTTCCATCCTGCAGTCTGCCTTAATGCTCTTTTCTGCGACGTAATTTAGTAATTTCCTTCTTTCAGTCTGTTAGCCATAGAATGTATTACAGAAGTAGTGATCAATAATTTTAATTGTGTATCCCGAAAATATTTATTGGTAAATTTATTTTTAACCCAATATGAAATTACTATTCTGAGATCTTATGATTATGATCAATCAACATCAATTTCTATGAACATATTATAAATGATGTATGTATAATTAAGAATTTCCTTATTTATATGGAATAAACCGCAACTGCGGAAGATTCCAACTTCCGACAACTATCCTAGCTGTGATAATGAAGCGTAAGTACAGTTAAAAGAGTACGGAATGAAGTCTAACAGTCTGTAACAGTAAAAAGAACCAAAGGAGTTAAACGGATAAATAGAGGTGGAGTATACTAAGGTTTTGAATGGAGATTAAAAGCATGTAGAGAGAGAGTGAGAAAGCATTGCAATAACAATAGTGTGGATGGCCATGGGATTTTAGAGTGTGAATGAATCGGATTGGGAAGGATATTGGCCAAAAAAGGTTGACACGTGTAATCGAGTTAAAATAGGCCATAGGTGGAATAGGAACAACAAATAAGCGCCATCAAATGAACAACACGCTAACCATACACCACTTTTCCAATAAAATTTTCATTCGTCCTATTTATAGCTACCTAACAATAAAACTAAGTTAAATACTAGAAATCCATCTTTATCCACTAATATTATTCCTATACTATATTATTAGAACGTACGCTTCATATAGTCATTTAGATATTATGGTCGTATCTACTTCATACTGCTATAATGTTTGATATTTTTATATTGCCCATATGTTGCTACGTTCTTACTGTAGTATAATTCAGCTTAAAATGTCATATTATAGTAGCAGCGAGTGCTTGGTAATTCGCAAAACGTAATAGCTAACCTTGTTCTAATTTATGACACTTCTCTAGCACTAACTACTACCTACAGTGTAATTGTACGTTGTATTTCTGTTTATATTTTTCATGCAACAACTTTTAATAGAATCGTTGAAATTCTTGAAAATGGCAACTAAACTTATTTTTGTTCTAAGTTATATAACTTAGCTGTTGTAATGGAAACGCCGCAAGTCCTAAAAATGAGGATTATTAGGGAAATATGATAGTAAATTGTATACGAAAGAAGAAAGTCACTTAAGTATTATTTGAAATTCATGTTCGGCAAATGGTGTTGCTGTTTGACACAAATAAAATAATAGGATGTAGCTGTTGTTTTGGAACTGTAGATTATTTTACAGCATTAATTTTGGGGAGGAATAAGAAAATAGAATACAGCAGGAACCAATGATTTAGGAAATTTCAGTACCTATGTAATAAGTAGGTAGTCGTAAAACTCATGTATAGTACAGTTTGACATAAGGATACATTGATAGAACTACATAGTGTTCTTATAATTCTTCCGACGGGTACTCCACTCTTTTACTATTGCACTATGTCGTCAGTTGTGTAATTTAAAGTTGCTCCAATGCAGAGTTGGTGTTTGTTTTCGTTATTTCGTTTTGTTTTGTCATGTATAGAATGGGAGGGTAGCTATCTGCGATATGAGATTCAGAGATCCTGTCCACGAAATTAAAATTTTCTGTCCTAAATCTTGTATGAATGGCCGCAATGCACCATAAAAGTTTTGTCAACCAAAGTAACAGGCATAACACGAAGGGAATTGTGTTCTGTGATTATGTCCTTGTTTAATCCTTTCCTTTGTTTCTCTCTGTGCACTAATTGCTAAAATTCCTGCAACAACTAACATAGAAGGGGAGTAATATTTTCAAATTGCTCTTCTATATTATTTTAGTCCATGATGTGGCATAATATTAGATAGTCTCTTTCACATCCCTCCAATATACTTAAAATTATTTTAAAATCTATACACGTCATGTCGGTAAAATGTGTGTTTTAATATATTATAGGGAATTTTAGTGATGTCACATACATGCCACTTTCATTTGTGAACTTTATAAATCTTCACTAATAATTACTGGTTGCCAATATGCCCAAAACAAATGAGAATTTATTGCTGTTCACCGAATGGCAATTTTGCTAATCTTTTTTAAAAGCTCTTAGTACGTTTAGTTAATTATTTCGGATTTTAACTATTAACAAAAAACGTTGTTTATGCAATTCTCGTAGCTATCCATGTCCAGTATGTGCTGTGGATGGGTGCTATACTACATAGTTAGTGTATTTATTTTTGAAATTATTTTTAGAAGCGTGGCAGGATTTTTGTTTTTTCGGTTATTTTGGTTTGACCCTTATTGTGGGGATTAGTGTGTACAGTGTGTACACTTTAGTGCAATATGTGGAGTTTCATTCATTAGTCGCGTAGGTTTTTCTGGCTGCTTTATGGTGATATTAAGGAAAAGTAAAGTTTTTCTGAAGGAGACATTTGGTAGTAATCGTAATATTATTATTATGAGTCCAGGGAGGCTCACAAAATAAACACAGATGATTTTATTCGGGAACCGTCCGTTCGTTAAGAGCATTGTGCTCCTACTGTGTGGTAGAATAATGTCGACTTTCCTCTTCTTCTTGCATTGCTTAAGTGTATTGTGAATATGCGTCACGTTTGCATTGTGAATTAAGATGGGGCAAAAGAGAATGAGATGGACGTGTAGAGGGTGTTGTGCTTGGATGATGCTATGGTGTAGTGAGCGAGAGAGGAGACGTGAAAAGCGACGACGACGACGACGACAACGACGTCCTCCAATGAAAGCAAGTGAAAAGAAATGAAATGAAGTAAAGAAATTAGGACAGGCAGGAGTTTAACATGCATGAGATGAAAAGCAGAGTCCCTCATCTGTGCACAATGTAAACTTAGCTACTCTGCATACATTTAACTAAATTACTGCATTTAGTTTGTAAGAAAAGAATCTGCGTCCGCCCGCTTAGGCTGCTGCTACCACGATCACGAGGGACGCTATATCCACATTCAACACACACACACAGACCTTTATAATTAGAACAACATGCACAAAGCGTAAAGAGCACAATAATTATTTAAGAACCAGGAGTGCGGGTCCCTCTTTCATATTATACAAACTTATATTATATTAATTGACAGCCACTCGCAAAATGCAAACTCGTATCGCGTAAATTCGTTCTGAACAGATTCTGCAACCAATTCACATAATCCTTACTAAATTTCTTAATTTATTATATATATAAATTATTTATAATATAGAATTTTGCAATGAGCCACAATCAGTTTAAATTGAGTTTTATTATTTTTTATTAAAAGTTGTGGGGACAGGGAGGGAAGTACCTACAGTCACAATGATGCCTTTTATTACGTATTTGTATGAAGAGAAGAATAGATAACAAGTGTTAATGCGTAATAAAAATAATTTGAAAATAGAATATTAAATATTCAAAAATTGGAATATTTAAATATCAACGAAATTGGAAATATCGTGTTGAGTGGAATACATGAGTGCATATGGAAATAGCAAGTGCAAAAATACGATTCTGAAATGAAATCCCAATTTACTTCGAATAGAAACTGTCCATAAAGGCATAAACCATAGTAGTCTACTAGCAAATGTCGTACTGTATTGTATACAGTAGGTTTAAACCAAAATGTGCATACTGACAACATGTATAATTTGAATAGATGTAAGTAGACACTCCTTTTCCTTTCATAGTTTATGTATGGCTGCTTTCGATCCTACACAAACAGAGCCGAATTAAAAATTACTGCTAGAAATAGAAAGAATGAATAAAAGAAGCGGAAGAACGTCGAGGAACAAAAAAGTTTCGTGGTCTTCAAGAAAGCTTGTTGAAAGCGACGAAGGAAGGAAGCATACACCTTACTTTGAGTGTGCTGATTATGTTATATTGCTTTGGATTTAATCGCATCTTCAAATATATTATCTGAGATTCCCCTCAGTTTTGCCCTCTGTTTCACATAAAACTCAAATTAAAGAATTTATTATAGATCTGTGCAAAATTCTGTTGTATTCTTCAATTTGGCTTGGTGTGTACGCCAACTAATTTCCCTACACAGCTACCATTATGAACTATTCCATTTGCAAAATAAATCCGTCTATAAGGTTTTCACTTTCAAGTTTCAGCATTTTAAATTGAAAATTCCATGTGGGTATACTGCGTGGTACATACACGCTACTTCTCTACTTTGCCAAAGGGTTAATTTGGGGATTATTTGTGTCTATTGTAAAATTGAAATGTGCTTTAATTAGTTTTCTGTATATTTCAATGTGTAATAGGAATTAGCAAGCGCTATGTTGATTATTGATGGTAATTTAGAAGGGCTGATAGAGACGTTGGGTTTAAATTGAGCGATGTGATAAGTAAGGTCAGGTAAAAAGACTTGTCTGACACTTACTGTCCTATTACACTGAGGAAATAATAATGAGTTGTTTGAATGTTGGCCGTACTATTGGATTGCTGATGCGATCACAGAAAATTACATGCCACACTGCCACTGTCTTTCTCTTCGGAATTAATTAGCATTAGTAGTTTCACGTCTGACGTAAGAAAGGATTTCTTCGTCGTCGTCCTTTGTAATGCAAAGTAGTCTGAAATGTTGAATTGTCACTTGATTATTGTTTAGGTGAGGGAGCGGAGATTGGTGTGTGTAGCAGTTTGGCTGAATCAAAGGACTTCTTTTTTCTTGTCTCATGCAAACTCTGCCGACAATTAAGGATCACACGTTTAGTCGCTTGTATGATTGTGTGTGCGGATTAGAATAAAAAAGTCAGGAATATTTTGCTAGTCCTTGCAACGTGGTGGATTGGACCTTTGGCAATAGAATTTCTATTGTTTTAATGCGGCGCTAATTCTTCCTTGGAGCATTTTTCTATCGATTTTACAAAGTCTGACTTTGCGATTAGTCACAGACTCTCCTCCCTCCCTCCCTAAATACAAACTTCACTTGTTCTTCTCTGATTTAGAAGGAGCTGGGATTTGTGTGTCATGTTCATAAATTTTCTCATTGTCTACAATGAGTCACGTCTGTAAATGAGTCTTCTTCTCCCTTTGCCTCTAATATAATCTAATGATGATGTTTATACTATACTTTATTACATAGCATGCTAACTTTAAGAATGCCTAATGCAAATAAATTCATAAACCTTTCCCGCGTATCACTAGAATGAATAAAGAACTATTACTTTGAATTACTATCCATACAATATAATGATATGTGTTTATTACAGCGAAATATTTTTACGAAAATATTCACAAGATGTATTATTGTGATATTATAGTAAGTAGGGAGAGGTTCTGATAATATTATTATTATTATCTTAGCTTTAACTACTTATATTTACTACCTACCTGGTTAGGAATAAGAAATAAACATACATAATAGTTGAGCAAGTGTGAAAAAATATTGACATATTAAACGTACATCTTATAATGAATCTTTATGACTTGTATATAATATAAAACTGTGTGATATTAAGACTATAGTATTAATAATATTACAAACATGAAATTGTGTGAAGATAGGAGTTAGAGAGAGAGAACTTGTTTTATATTTGGTTGTCCGTGACTTGGCGTGTGTACGTTCTTCTGTTGTTTAACTTCACCTTTTTTGCCCGTTGTCTCATTTTGTTTTATTTGAATGCTTTTGTGTTTAGCAACTGTGATTCCTTGCAATTCTCCAAGATAATCTATGCATATTTCATTAGTCAATGAATTATTATAGATGCGATATGTGAATTAGTAGTCAGCCTGGGATTTAGCTTAAGCTTCACCTCTAGGTAGGTCTTCTGACCACGAATATTGCTAGTACTATTTATGTCTGACTAACACTACAGGCAGGGAAAAGGCAGGTTCGTCGGCATTCATCAATTTTGTCGTGGAGTGTGCTGGACAATAGGAGACCCACCTATTTGTTATGCTTTTATTACCTATAATAATATAATTTATGATCTATAAGTGATGTTCTAATTATCTTGTTATTTTTTGCTCTTATATTATGTGCTGGGTAATTGCTAAAAGCTTATATCATTGTTGTAGAAAGGATAATATTATTCCTATCATCCGTATATATTCCCTTCACAAATGCTTATGCTTTGTTTTCTAAATTCATTATTATTATTATTATTCATTACGGTATGAGAAGATTGAAATATTAAGTCATTCCTGCTGAATGCAAATTAATTCCTCATTGTTTTCAGATAGTTAGTTAGAGTTGGTTTTGTATCTTAAGTTTCTTAAGTGCTAAACAGTAGTTAATGTTCATATCTGCTCTGCTAAGGTAGTAGTAGTAGTAATAATATTGTTTTATATTCATGCTTATGGCTTTGTTCAGGGTTAGCAGTTTAGTGTAGCAACTATAGCCATAAAATACATTGCATTTTATTTATGTATGTCCTCGATTTTAAGTCATCAACCATATGTGTGTAAATATGAAAGGTATCTATCACATCATCTCATCCGAATATCAAAAGTACTCTTTGAAATCTCCTCGTGTCCATGTTTCTTTGTTTGCTTTGTTGTTTTTGTGTATTGTGCAAGTAATACACGAGTTTGACTTGAGCACTTTTCATGTCGTGGTCCTCTGACTTAACCAATCACTGAAATTATTTTTAAATGGAGTAACTAACCCAAAAGTGCAGTGGAGTAAGCGATGGTTAAAAAGCTAATGATGCATTAGATCTCATCACAGATGTAAAGATGACACAAGAACGGAAACTCAGTCTGATAAATTAGCAATAAATGTGAATGTGGATGATGTGGGCGGAAAGGGCAATTCCATCATCTCTTTACTGTTGCAGCCAGTCCATTTCCCTCAAAATTCAATGCGTATGTAACATTTGGCCATAGAGGTACCTACTCACTTGTCTAAATGTCGTATTTTATCTTTATCGTTGAAACTTTCCTGAAGTGGACATACTTTTAGATGCCATTGAGTCATCCGGATCTCTTCTCCCTAATTATTGCATGAGTTAATGGTTGTAGTTGATTGTGTAGGAGCAGGGTTGTATATTGTCCACCAAAATGGAATTTCATCCATCCAGTGGATAAATTGGATGAAATTGGACAAAATAA